>VDFB02389495.1:0-64004 GCA_007258455.2 Sequoia sempervirens | reverse complement strand
CATGGTCTCACTGATAAAGAGATTCGTCAGCAAGAAAAGTTCCATCAAGGTGAAATGAAAATGTCATACCGAGCATATAGGTATCACCAATGAAGTTCCATCGGCAAGAAACTTGTCTTGTCTCACCGATCAAAGCACAAGGAGTTGTATCAGCCAGACCAACACCATCAGAGTAAGATCCCTGAGTCAGCCCGAGTGCATTTTTGTCGCCAATGAAATATCATTGGCGAAACACTCATCTTGTCTTTCCGACAAAACAAAGAAACATACTATCACCAAGACAAACGCTATCAGAATGAGTTCAAAATGTCCTCCTGACCCACTATGTCATGTTGATAAGATTACATCAGCAGGAGTCTTGGCGACATACTTGAGATTGAAGGAATAATCATCGAGGAGACTTATAACATTAGGAAAAATTATTGAATGTCTTAGTGATACACCATGTCTTGTCTATGAAGACACAAACAGATCAAGATAGTCGTCGGGGTGACTCTTAGCAACATTTATATGAATCAGATGGATTGATTATGTGATATCGGCGTAATGTCTCCCCGACCAAAAGAATGTTTAATGAACATTAGTCAGCTTGAATAAAAGGATTGTCCAAAGTTTGAATTGTCTTGCTGATAGAACATTTGATGTGACAGTGGGTAAATTCGAAGATCAGCTACACTCGTGCTTAAGCTAAGACATTAATGGCACCACGAAGCATAAGTAATTTCATGAATTGAAGTGAATTGATCGAAGACGTTGTTGCATAATTGGTAGCAAAGGAAGAAAAGGGGAAAAACGAAGGGCCAGGATATTTCTTCAGTTCAAAGATTTCAAGCGAAATACAGTAAGTTCTTTGTACTCTAAATTTTTCTTTGTACTCTAAATTTTGCAATTTTGAAAAGATAAAATGGAAGCTACCAGCTCAAGAAAATTAAAGGGTAGGAAACATGGGGAAAGTAGTCACCCTAAAAGAAAAAATTAGAAAATTGAGTGTGAAGTTGAGCCAGAGGGCACTTTGACGAAATTAAATCAAGATCTTATTAATTAATTACCCGACTCTAGACCCAAATCTAGACGTTCTGCACAGCTTAGGGTAGAAGTAGATAAATTGGATGATAAATGTAAGCACATAGGTGATATTTGGACCCCAATAAGAGGTTATGAGTTGTTCAGTTTTCATTATCATTGAAGGAATCGTTTCGAACTAGTATGTAATCCATGGAATCTTAACCTAGGGAAGCTTGTTTGCCCTAATGTGTTCATTAATGTAGAATTGGTGAAGTTGTTAGCTACCCATTATAATTCAAAGATTAAAGCCATCTATGACCCATTTGGGAAACCATTTGTGCATGTATTAGAAGATACAATAGTTGAGGTTTTCAAATTGGAAGGGGTATGTAATGAAAAAATTGTATGTGAAGAATTAGAGAAGGAATTATGCAGGATGGACACAATTTAGAAGGGTTGGAGGCTACCATTACAAAGAACTAAATAGGGTGGCAAACCAATTGCGCTAGAAGATAGTGATGGGCCCCCATTCCATGTTGACTTATTTGTGCCCTATATGAGATACACCTATTTTTTGGCAGGTCAGGTGTTGGGAATGGAAGCACCTAAATACATGTCAATTGTGCCCATGGTGATTTCAGCAGATATTCAATGTCACAACTCCAAGCCTTTTGACTATTCCTCATATATTTTCAAAGGTCTTGATTTAGGATTGATGGAAATAAAGAATGAAGCCCCTATTTTACATCTTAAGTTTTATTCACTATTAATGCACATAGTGTTATATTTTGGACAAGAGTTAGGGATGTGGCTTGAGGAAATGAGGGTTTCACAGTTCGACAAGGAAGGCAAGTTATTACCCGTTCAATTATGGATTGCTATCTGGGATAGCAGGTTTTCTAATTCCTGTTTTGTGCATTTTGAGGAATATTTTGTAAAACCATTGTATAAATTCTATAGTCATCCATGTGCCTATTCTTTGTCTGAAGAAATAAAGAGGTTTCTTAGACCTAAGGATTTTAATGGGCCAATTAATCACAACTGGGGGGATTGGTACTATTTGGAGGATGCTACTATGATTAGAGTGTATGGATTTGAGGATACCCCATTTATTCTACCCAAAATAGTTCCAGACAAGATTTCCTATTTAGAAATTGTCAGGAAAATGAACTTTTCTAGTGTTATGAACTTGAGCTCTTTTGGAAAGAAAACTTTTATGCCTAATACACTATGTTTTGGTGATTTTACTGTGTTGGAAAAGCAAGGATATGATCTGATTCTTGACAAGTTATTGCAATACAACATGAAAAAAGGACCACCAAGAAAGAACTTTGACCCGGAAGGATACATTAATTTTGCTAAACAAAAGATAAACTTTGGAGGGTATAATCATGTACCCTATCAGTTTGATGATATGATCAGGAACTTATAAGTAGAAGAAGTAGAAAGAGTGGTTGAAGAATATAACCAAGGACTGCAAGATACATAATTGCTATCTTCTAGAGAGGAGGCATCTAGAGATGATATGCCACAAAGCCCACCCAAAAATATTTCTAGATTGAGGACCCAAGACTACAAATGCCCTGCCAGAGAATTGGGTATTGAAGAAAGCCTAGACATAGACACAAGACAAATGGAATAAAAATAATTTGTGGCAGATAGTGAATTTGTAAATTCTCTAGAGTTTAGGGATTTCTTGTATAAATAGAAAGGAAAAGCAATAAGAGAAATAGTTGAGAATATCACACCAAGTAATGAGGAGCAGCTATTTAATGATCTAAAATTAAGTGTGGAAAGAGAGATGGTAGGTATGACCCCTAAGAAAGGAAGGAAAATGTTAGAAGATGCTGGTGTTATGATCTTTCCGGGGTTGGATCTCACTTCTGCATTGGTTTTTGACAGTTTTCTGAAGAATAATAATGCCACACATAAGATCAACCCTAAGGGGGTGACAAAAGTATATGCAGGCTCTAAATGTAATCTAGATGAAGGGTTGTTAATGATTTGGGCCTTGTATCCACCTCACAGAAAATCAGTTGTTATTGATACTAAGAAAGCATTTGGGCATGTTATGACTCTGAAGATTGGAGAGGTTGATCCTATGGCAACAACATAAATTGGGATAAATATGGTAAAAATAAACAAGGCTCAGATACAAATGTTGATCAAAGAAAAAGAAATGTACAAGATGAACAATGAGAGAATGTTGAGAGAAAATGACCACCTGAAAGATATGCTGGGAGTCACAATGGGATAAACTAAGCTATTAACTCATGGTGAAAGTTCATGAACAAAGGATCAGTGGGAAGGATCAAGTGCTTATTCTCAAGGGAAATATGATGCACTTGTAGCAATAATTAGAAAGAGACAAGACAACCTAATGACTTGGTTGAGTAAGCTCAGGGGAACACATTCACACAATTTTACTGTAGTATAGGAACATAAGAGGATAGATGGAAAGATCCAAGAGAAGCTTTAGGAAATAAACCAAAGGGATGCTCCTGATAGTGTGGCAATCGAGACTGCAAATCATCTTATAAGAAAACACAAATATTTTCTTGAAGAATTACAGGGGGATGCACAGGGACTAGTCGATGCTACTAAACACGGATTCACTGCATTCTTTGATGATGGAGGAAGATTAAAGGAAGCAACCAGGTGGAATGGTGAATGTGAATCAATATCGCAGGAGATCCTGAAGAAGGCTACTGAGAAAGATACAATGTTGGATGAAGCATGTGAACAAAATGAGAAGATGGTGAAAATGGAGATCAAAATTTGGAACATGTTGGAAGATGCAGATACACATGAGCGTCAGGACTACTTGGATCACTTATCAAAGATTCACTTGTGGCTAAACAGAGCTTAATCACTTTTTTTTATTTATTGTTGTTAAACAAAAGACATTTTTGAAAGGACGTGTCCTTTCAAGCATTTGATGTATAAGTATCCATTTTTTGATATCAAAAGGACATAGGATGAATAGGAGAAATATATGATAGATAGTTTTCAATGATTTTCACATTACAAGAGACTTGGATGCATGTTTGAAACTCTGAAGGAATCAATGGAAGTTATTTGATTTTGTGGCTCATTTCTGGTATCAGTTGTGAAAACATTATTAAGTTGTCTCCAGGGTTGATAATTTTATGCTATTTAAATTGATATATCAAGTATATGTTCAGTTTATCTATGCACGTTTGTTGCATTTGTGTGGTGTGATTTGCTAGTTCTTTCAAGTAAAGATTAAATCCTTCAAGTCAGTCATAGTAGTTTAGAAATATCATATGGATTATTAAGAAGAACTTAGTAATTACATTTTTCCATTTATGGGTTAATAGAGCATAATTTCTAGTTTGTTATTGTTGTTAAACAAAAGACATTTCTGAAAGGACGCGTCCTTTCACAATTTTGATGTATTTATATATGTTCCATAATGTAAAACAGATATAGGCGGATAGGAGAAAGATACAGTAGATAGTTTTCAATGAAAATTTCCTTTAAAATATGGTTGTATGTGACCATATGGAATTGATTTCACATCAAAATATGCCTGTATGTGACCGTGCAATGCTGCAAAATAGGAAAAAAATAGAAATTTTGAAGAAAAACATAGATTTTTGAATGTCAAGAGCTTGTATTTTAAATCCTCAACCATCAACAACCTTTACAATGATCACTTTATGCCTTTTAAAGGCCTTTACACCTTAACCACCTCTACAACTGACTTTTTAATCTTTTATGATCACATGAAACATAAAACACACTAATTTGAAGGTTGTTAACATCACTATTGAAATGTTTTAATTTTTTGACCTTTAAAATGTATTGAAACTCCTAGGAAACCTCTAAGACCATGTTAGTGGCTTGATAATAGCCTTATTATTGACATGGCATTAACCTTGCACCCTTTTACATGTAAATTCTCCAATTTTCCTTAAAAAGGCTACAAAATTATTTAGTGCAAGACTCAAACTCATAACTCAAAACTTCACCTAGAACATGACTAATGGTCTTGAGTGGCCTTATTCACAATAAAACATTCTTGAAATTCCTAAACCAACCTATTGACCTCCCTAATTATCATCACATGATTAAGCATAGAAGATGAGGTGTAGGTGCTCCTGCACCACTACCCCATCCAAAATTTCCTCACATTACACAAAGCCACAATGTTCCTCCAAGATAAGCCAATCAAATCCTACCTTATGTGTCCTAGTAATCAAATTGGAAATGATCCTAAAAATGACATTGTGAAGGGTGATTGGTCTAAAAACTCTAAACAACTTTGCAATTATTTCACTGCTAGGATCAATGTGTCATCTTTCATGAAATTTCCCAAAACACTATTCATTATGATCATATGGAAATGTCTAGGAGAGCTACAATAGTTGTAACATCATGAACTAAAATTAAACATTAAAAAGTACATCATGAATTAATTATGTCATGGCATAAAAATTAAAAACATCATGAATTAATTATGTAACCACATAAGTCAAATATAATTCTATCAAGAAATTAATATCAAATAGATAATACAATCACATAACTCATACATTTCAATGTCATTGATCTTCTTCTTCATCCAACTCTTTGTCTGTATCATCCAATCCAGATTTGACATTGTAAGGATTGGTCATATCATCATCATCATCATTGATATCAATTTTTATAATGTCATCATCCACACAGATATCATCTTCATGAACATGAACTCCTACATCATGATGATCTAGTTCCTCCTCTTCGACATCTTCATCAGGAACATCATCAACTAACTGTTCATCCTAATCATCATCTACATCATCTTCTAGTTCTTCGGTATCTTCTTCTTCCACCACATTATACTTTACCATCCTTCCTCTTGGATCATGTCTAACAACAAATGACCAGCCCAGTTTACCTAGAACCTCTGAGTAAAATAGTTGCTCACAATGACTTGGAAGAACATAGGGCTCATTTCTAGCTCGCTCGATTGACCTTGTATTAACCATGGTAAATCCATTATCATGTTCAATAATAGTTCTCTAAGGATCATTTTCATTCAATTGTAGCATGTACCATAGGACGAAGAACATAACTAATTTGAAGAAACTTAAAGTCACACTCAAGTATATCATCCAAAATCCCATAGTATCAATTTTCTAAGGCTTCTGGATGTATGTCACTTCTAGATGAAACATTAGTCACCTGAAAGACTGCAATTATCCTAGAAACACAAGTTTTCTTCATGTCATCCAACTTTCTGATTTGAAATTTATGACCATTGCACCACATATCCTTGTGGTGTTTCACCTGCAATATGTCAAACATGTAAAAAATATTGCAATATCGTCAATTGATAAACATATTTATTCTTGGTTGAATGTATGCAAAAAAAACAACCTCAACATATATATACATCAATATAATTGAAAATAATTAAATAATATGTGTGATTAATATATTTATACGTACCTGTTTATCTCTTAAAGCATCTACTAAATCAATTTCCCTTGGTGTAACATTGGAATCTCCATTACGATAAGCTTCTTTAACCAATGAAGCCACACCTTCCCATGTTAATGCGCGACCAGATTGTTGACATCGCTCAATCCATACCATTATCCAATCAAGATTGTTTACGACTTAAAAACGTAGTGCATCCCACTCTCGACCAACTGTATCCAAAAAAATTGAAATTCACAAACAATGTATAATTAGTTAATTACCACGATATACGACCTTAATTTATAATTGATGTATATTGAAGATTAATAATTAAATAAGTACAATATACATAAAAACCAAATATAAAATGTATTCTAATTAATCTCCATGACCATCTTATAATTACCTCTCAATTTCCTCAATCTACCTTTCCCCATCAGGTACTCCCCTTCGAATTTTTTAATGGACTTGGTTTCCCAAATGCGATCTACATGGATCTTTGTTGCAAACTTAGGAAGATATTTAGTAATGTACACCATGGTTTGGTATACCATATATCCCTCCACCATAGAACCCTCAGGATGTGCTCTTTGTCTAACCAAAGCCTTCAAACATTTCAAGTGCCTCTCAACCATCCACATTGACTTTGTATGTACAGGTCCACACAATTCAATCTCCTCAACTTGGTGTATGAGGTAGTGTTCTTGTGCATTGAAAAATGTCAAAGGTAGACACTTTTACATTTCACACATTAGACGAGGAATTTTCTTCCAATAATTTATATCTTCTTTATGGATTTCTTTAGATGATAGCCATCTACAAGTGATTCAAGGTAAATATTAAATTTAGATTTAACAAAAATATACAGTATATTACATAAAAGGTAAAACAAATGGAAATTATAAGATGTATACAATGAATCGAACAAATATTGCTACTTACCTCATGTATTTTCCAAGATCATATATAAATTGCTTGACATTATTTTCAAAGTTGTCTAGGAGAGAATAGAGGTAGAACGTATTGCAACAATTATAAAATGATCTTTTCTATTTTTCCAAAAGTAGTAAAACATAATACACTGAAAAGTACATGCAAGATACAAATATATATATAATATACCAGAATAATTACCTTAATGAAGGTATGCCAATCATACGTTTTCATCCTTGACCCAAATTCACCTTTCTTTGTTATGATATTGTTTATGTTCGTAGCAAATCCTATGGGAAATCTAATTTTTCGTATGACTTCTTTTATAGCATTGCTTTATTGCTCTGTTAATAACCAAGGAAGGGCACTTATATTAATTTGGTCTCCATCACTATTTAATTGAATGACATTTTTCATTGCATGATTGGCTTCCTAAATTTCACTACAAGTTTTGACAATTTTTTCTTTGTCATGCCTTCCATCCAATATTTTCCATAATGTTTTTGTTATATTCTTTCTGATATGTATTGTATCAAACAAATGCACAATTTGTTGTTACTCATAGTAGGGAAACCTACTAAATTATTCTGGATAACTTTTCAGTCCCTGTGGAAGTCGGCCATTAATGCCTTGACAACCTTCATGAAGCATATAAGTTAAACAAATTAACAACAAAAATCATTGTCAATTACAACATGAGTAAACACAACACAATATAAAAATATAAATTCCAAACATATCATATATGATAGATAAACAATTTGATCTAATGTATAACCTTGACGATTAATTCTATTATATTCCAACTTCCATAGGTGAGTTGTCATTCTTCGTGGTTTTGATGTAGTCTCTTCTTTCCCATTGAAAAGATGTTTTTCAATAGTTCGATACTTATGATTTATGTGGAGCAAGTGCCTATACTCATCAAACACTTGCTTTCCTAAACTTGTTGAACGACGAGATTTTATCTTTGGACCACAAAGAGGACATGCAAATTTTCCCTTTGTTTGAAGACCTGCAAGATCATTTATAATTGGATTAAATATGTTAATTTTTATAATTATATATAATGAACAGATTATTTAAAAAACATGCATGATATCTACTTCATAAAATTAAATATCGTTAAAGTGCAGTAAAATATTATAACATACCACAAAAATGTGTTAGCCCTGGGGCATCATCAATTGTCCATACAAGCATTGCATGGAATTGAAATTGTCTTTGTCCTATTGGTCTAGAGACGTCATACATAGTGACGCCATTCCATAACTTTAATAAATCGTCGATAAGAGGCTCAATAAATACATTCATATCTTTAACTTGGTACTTACCTAATTGAATGAACATAAACATTACATAATTATTATAACCATTTTACTGTAATATATATAAATTAATGTACATGACTATTAAATAAAAAAAATATAAGTCATTATGCAACAAATAAGACAAATGAGATGCTACTACATTAAAGAAAATTAATGTAAACAAATACATGGAACAATCATTTCCAACATTATGTGCTCCCTCTTTATTGACATCCATGGAGGAATGTTATTATTGATAACAAAAACATGCCACACTGAGTAAATAGATCTCAGGTCTCCAAATGGATTGACATCGTCTGCTACCAATGAAAGCCTAAGATTACGAGGTTCTTCTTTAAAGTGTGGCCATTTATCCTCTATGTCCCTAAATGTAGAACCATCTGAAGGCATTCGAAGAATGTCATCTCCACTTCTATTCCATGTATGGTAATCTATAAATTGTGCTAAGCTTTCACAGCTAAATAATCGTTGCATACATGGAATAATGGGAATATAACAAAGAACCTTGTGAGGCACCTTTTTTGTTAGTTGATATGTTCGATATCTACTGATATGACATTCTAAGCATTCTGTTGCAAATTCATGTTGTTTATGATATATAATATGATCATTAGACATGCATCTATTGCTCGATACTCCATTCCAATATCTTCAGCAATGGCAGATAAATCTCGCATGAGTGAGGTAAAATATTTGATGGTGGTAACAAAATTCACCAATCAATCTACAACAAAAATAATTTTTTAATATAAAGAATATTAATGGCAATATATTTCATCCTTTATTTACTACTGATGAACTAAAAACAATTAAAATAGATGAGAAAAGATGACATATATGACATACCTTAACATCTGTGAGATTGCTATGTTGGATAAACCATTCATAACCTTCAAGTTCACCAACAACAATACAACAGAGAGAAGAGTTGTTTGGGAGCCTTCATAAAGGGGATCGTATGCCTTCTCAAGTATAGGTAAATCATGAACATCATCAAAGTCATCTCGATCATCATGATCAGTTGTGCCACTAAATGTGTCATGGATCAATGTATTTGTACCATCATCTTCAACTATGTTTTCTGGTAGTGCATGATCATCTTCTTCCATAGGATCATTAACTTCATCTTCGATATTCACAGCTCCATATTCCTCCACTTGAAAAACCACATTCTCTGGGCCCTGATAATCCATATCATGTTCCCTAGGGTGCCCCACCTTTATAATAATGATAGACACAAATAAACCATGATCATGATCAAATGATTATATATATATATATATATATAAAATGTTAAAACAATATAAACATTTACAAATTCAATCAATATAAACACATATAATGAACAACTTACCAATGGATGGTAATCATGCCCCCCTTCAATGTGACCATGTTGTCTACAATGTTTCTTAGCTGTTGTGATTAAAATTCTTCTTGTCTTTAAGCCCTTGCAATTATTGCAAGGACAATAGCATTTCCCATCACCCTTTCTTTTCAATCTAGCCCACAATCTATCAAGTGTATCTTCATTTTGTTATGGACTAATATTATCTGACATGATTTTTCTTTACCAAGCTTGAATATTTAGATCTTCAAAAAATATCAAACTCATACTCCAATAATTTTCAATCATAGACAGGTAACAAAATCTAATAATTCTAATATTTTACACCAAAAAAATTTGGCATGCAACCACCCCTGCAAAAGAGAAGGTAGTCTGAAGTTAATGACCCCAAAAAACACTTTAAAATGCTAATTCCATAACTTATTAAATTTTTATTTTACTATGATTTCCAATCGTTAGACTCCTAAAATCAGAATATTGAACTTACACAACAAAATATGGAAATGAAATTCTGAAAATGCACAAGTCTAAAAATGAAATCTAATGAGATGTTGCTTTAAAATATGATTTTCAAACCTGGAAGTACAAATCTGACTTCACAAATGAATTTTGGAAAAAGACAATGACTACCGTCAACCTGGCGATATCTTTTTGAATTTTTTTCTAATTTTTCCCAAGAAAATCGTCCTTAGTTCTCCACAAACTATCGCAAGTATAGAAAATTCGCAAGTAGAGAAAATTCACAAGAATAGAAAAACATTGTCGCAATAAATAGGCGAAATTACTTTTATTTATGTTGTCCATAATTTGATTTTGCATGTTCTTCGAAAACTCAAGTTCGTCGAAATTTCGACGAACGTTAGGGATAAAATTTTAAAAATTTGAAAATTACACATTAAATATCACAAGTACCTGACAATACATTAAATTTTACATCTTTCGTCAGAAATTTTCGTTGGATTTTGTAGTCAAATGAGTTAGTGATAAATGTCCATGAGATCAAAGGTGGAATATGCAATGACGTGACAAGGGCAGTTTGATACTGATACAAAGACCTTAAAATAAGGATCTTATAGTCACTAATGTGATAGTCACTTCAAACTAAATAGAAAATTCCTCAAGTTCTTTGAAAATGAGAGGACAGAGGTTCTTAATATCATGATAGTGTTCTCCAAGGATAAAGAACAGTTTACATGAACAATAGGTGGTAGTCAACAATGTCAAGAAGTTGATAAGGAGTGAAAGACAAGTTTAGAGATAACCATTGCTATAGAGGTTAATGGAAAAGGACAATCAAAACATCCTATCCTAACAAAGTCACATAGAAAGGATAGCCACTTAGAAAAAGGACATGGGTATGTGTAGGACCATGATGGGCCAAAAAGTGGCGATATGATGGGTATGTGTAAGGTATCCAGCTGACGAATTTTTTTAACCCAAAATTGATGAAACGAAAAAGGGTTTTTAAAGGAGATTCTCAGCTTTCCACCAATATAAATTATGCTTTACTTTGAATTTGATAAATAATTATTATTCATTTTCTATTTGAATTATGACTAAAGTCTTGATTGATAGATTGATTGAAAAATATCTATAGCTTTCAAACGGTATCACATTTTTTGAATCTAAAACATGTATCGCATTCTATGATTCGTATACTATAATATTAAAAAAAAATTGAATTTCATGAAGTTTTGACCAAGTTTTAAGGTGGTCGGACATACGAGTTTTTATATTTTTTAAAAGTTGTAATAAAAAAATCATAATTAATTATTTACTTGGAAAAAAATTACAAAAAAAATATGCATCACATCCGGACATGAGTCCTCTACTTATCTCTAAAGTATTATAAAAAAATATTTTCATTTTATTGTGGTTAGGGTGGTCAGACAAACACCTACTTATTTTTTCCCTGAAATTTAAGTACTACTACATTAAAATTTAAAATTTTCACCAAATAGATTTTATTTTATTTTAAATAAACCTAGTAGTTTAGAAACTATATTCAATTGGCTACAGATTCTATTCATACATATTTTTGAAAACATATATATAACTTATTCAAATTTTTATGTCAACTTGCCTAACTCTATTTTTTCTAAATTTTTTGCCACTTTAGGGCCTATTTTTTCCATGATGATCCTGCACATACCCACATCTAACAAACCATCCAGATTGACATTGAAGGAAAGGACAATTCAATAAGATTACTTTTTACCATTAAAATATGGCAAGTCTGAGATATATGAGCAAAGATCACAATAAAAATCATAGAAAATGGTAGAGTTATCAAAAGGGATAGTCCCATGATGAAGATGCAAAAGGAGGGAAGATGAATCATTAAAACCCTATACAAACCCTATGCAAAGATGGCGATGTCTCTAAAGGATTCCCTTATATCTCAATCAAAACTTCATAAAATATATAAAAGATGTCAAATAGTAGATGGTTGTATTGAAATAGTTAACTCATAAGAACCCTAAGTATAGTTTGAAACTCTAAAAGGTCTATGTGTGTCCATGAGGTATAACTGTTACCAAATTTTTTCCTTGGCTCAATTGGTGAAGCCGGTTGAATGTTATTTATCATAAGGTGGAATTGCACTTAAGTTCAAATGTTGTTTCACAACATTATTATCATTATGCATTGAGTGACAGTTATGCACAATTTTAAAGAGGTAGAGTTTTCAGAATGCCATTCAGATGTTGCAGAATTAAAAGAAATACAGAATTGAAGCAAAGGAGTAAATAGCATTTCAGATGCTTTCTTTATTTCATGAAAACTCATATTTTTACAAGGCTTCATTTGATTTCAACAATCAGAATGATATTACAACATTGCATTTAAATGCATTTTCTTTTCAAACGAAAAGAAAAGAATTGAAATAAAAGATCCACACAAGCCGTGGATGTAACTATTACAACACATTTCTAATAGCACATTGCACTACTGAAGATGCAGAAAGGAAAACACATAAGTGATGACATAATCATCATTGCCTGATTATCGACGTTTGATGCTGAATGGTGCACCCTATCTTCTTGAGCTTCGTCGACCTGTAAGAGAAAGAAGGGGTGTCAGTGGCTTTGATTATGATGAAACCTATATGAGGCACTTGCAATAGTACAGCCTACTATTAACCATGCATTGAAACAATCCATCCAATCAAGTACAGTAGGAAAAAATGAGCTGAAGGAGAGATAACAATATCATGATCATTATATTTTGTTTTTATGCTAACATTGTTTGTTCCCTTGTGTAGGTATAGGTAAAATCATGAAGCTGAACATTATTAGAAGACCAAGCATGTGGAGGAAAATAGGCTCCCACAAGGGTAGAGCTCGGCATGCTGCCCTATTCATTAATGGGTTGATTTCAAGATACATCATCGTATTCATTAAACGAAATGAAGAACAACTGAAAGCGTAAAAACAACGTTATTCATCGAGTTACCAAACCAACTATGCATTCACAACGATCGGGTTTGTTTTCTGAAGGCTACAGGTGAACAGTGAGTTTATTTCACTAAATGAATTCAACTGAGTATATCTACATCAGATATTGCTGAATAAGTTCATGTTTTGTGCTTATCATAATCATATATGTCATGTAATTTTCAGTGTATCACTTCATTTTATTCACAGTCAAGGATAGTGAATAGGCATACATTATGCCTTAACGGTTTGTTTTGATTCTCATCATAAAGGAAAACAGATTTGAAAGAAGTTTATTAAGTGAAACATAAAAATGCATGAAGAGTACCATGTTGCAGCTGAGTACAAACACAGAAAGTGCATTCAAGGGTTGAATGAATCATCAATTACTATTGGCTGGTAAAAGCAAATACAGCATTTTGAGTGTAATAACAAAATGATCATTCCAGAATAATAAGGGAAGGCAAGCATTTTCTTTCTAGAAGAGGTTCTGAGTTGACAGTTATGTATATGAGCTGGTGAGTACAGGTGATTCGTGTTGCTGCTATGTTTCAAGTTGAAACTCCAATAAAGTGCAAATACAGAAAGCGAAGGTTGTTGTGTTAAAGTTGAGAGAAAATCAAAAAAGACACTGCTGTGCGTACAAAATATAAGTAGGAGGACAGTATACATTTAGGGGTTTTTTCCTTCATAATGAACAATCATAGAATCATGCTGGAAGTTGGAAGTTCAAAATGCCTTAAGGAGCCTAGTTTATCATGATAAAATGAAGATGCAGGGATTGAAGAGGAGTCAAGGTTAGCTTTAATATCAAATACCAAGTATGAGTTTTGCAACTGAAAGTGCAAAAGAAACAATGGTGATCGAGCTGATTCTGTATGACAAGGAAAACAAAACAGATTTTTGGAGTCTTCTTTTCAAAATAGAGTATCAAATTGAGTTTTTGGTCAGTTTTATTCGAACTCTGAGCAGTCGTGGTCATGTACAGTGATGAAATGAAGTTGTTTTCTTTTGAGAGGTACATAATGCTAAAGAGGTTAAAAGTGAAAACAAATATTCAAGGCATTCTTTTGTTCAAAGGTTTAGAATATGCCACTGGTTGTTTTGGGTCGAGCCCATAAGGACAGAATTATACAAATAAATTTGCAAGTTTTGAATCTATGATACCTACATGTGAGTTTGTTTTCAAAGTGCAAGAAATACAATAATGGAGAGAACCCATATGGGTTTCATATAAAAATAGCAGTAGAATACAAGATACAGATTTATGTGCTAAATCAAGCTTCAGAGGAGAAGAAAAATGCAGTTTTCCTTAGAGATTTCGAGTACCCACTTTCAGAGTTAGCTTCAAAATGCAGAAGAAGTAACTACTGTAATAACCCATGTGAAGTCTTGAATTAAATAGCAAGAATATACAACAAATGCAAGTTTCCTGAGTTGGGTCGAGCAACAAAGGGAAGAAGATGCAATTTTATTCAAATTTCTGTGATACCCATATGCGGAAATGTTTTCAAATAGACATAATGGCCAATTTTCTGTTCTGGGTCGAGCCCAAAACTCAAAGAGTTGCTTTCTTCAATACACATCTGACGCGGCCTGATCATGGCCAGAAATTCTTGATTTAAAAAGAAGCCCTCTAAGTTTCCAGAGAACAAGTGTTAGGAAAGGAGATTACCAGTCTGAGGCTGAAAGTAAGCACTCTAGCCATGGCCAGAGGTCCCAGATAGATTCCCAAAGCATGATTTCAAGCTTTTGAAGAACAATTGAGTTCTCATAGTGGGATGGTACACAACAATGATAAATGCAAACATAGAAATTCAAGGAAAACGCATTAGGGAGTATGTATAGCCACGGCCATAGGGCCTGAATATATTAAAATATGGAGCCATAGAAGCTATGTAACCATCGAAATAGCTTACCTCTGCATAGTAGAAGAGAGCAAAAGCACAAGGCAAGCTCTCATGGAGTGAACTAGCAGAGGTCGAGCTTGAACTCATTATGGCCAAAGAAGAACAAGTGCAGACAAGACAAGAAGTCAGAACATGACAGTCCGCGGCCTTAATGGCCTGTCTTTTTTCAAAAAATGAAGTAAAAAGCTTCCATACAAAGCGAAATAGACTTACTCACTGAGATTCGACCACTGGAGAGCAGGGAGAACATTATTGAAGCTCGTGAGGCTCAGTTTTGACACAATCATGGCGGCATATTTTTTCCAAACAAAGTTTTCTTTCTTCCAAAGTCACGAGTGCAAAATGAGTGATCATTAGGGTTTGACTTTGTTTTGATTGAAACCCTAATTCGACCCTATCATCATCTAGAATTTTCGGTCAGAGCACGTGGTGAATGTCAAATGGAGGTTGAAAGTTTTAATCTTTGCATTATGACTTATTAAAATCTAAGTCTAAATGTATATGAGGGGGGCCGAATATTTTTTGGCGGCATATTTTTTCCAAACAAAGTTTTCTTTCTTCCAAAGTCACGAGTGCAAAATGAGTGATCATTAGGGTTTGACTTTGTTTTGATTGAAACCCTAATTCGACCCTATCATCATCTAGAATTTTCGGTCAGAGCACGTGGTGAATGTCAAATGGAGGTTGAAAGTTTTAATCTTTGCATTATGACTTATTAAAATCTAAGTCTAAATGTATATGAGGGGGGCCGAATTCCTAAGTTGGTCGATGGTTTAGGTCTTGGTGATTTATTTCTTTTGCCTTGGTGAAATATAAAGTGGTGAAATACGAAGCCTTGGGTATGATAATATTAATGGATATCTTGTGACCTAAGATTAGGTTTTGATGCCATATGACCTAGGCTCTTTTGTTTAGGGTCAATGATCCTTTTTAGGCTTTTATTTTTGATTGATTTTAAAGAAATCAATGTGAATTTTGATGAGAAGTGGAAGATTATGTGTTTTATTTTTTATGATTTTTTGAGAAAATCAGATTATTGTAATGGAGCAATAAGGAGATTTTCTTTTTTGCAAAATATTTTCAATCTTTAATTGCAAAAATAAATAAATTGTGCAAATCTGCATCTTGTAAAGCAGAATCATAAAGCGATATTCTATAAATTACTTTGTGTTTTCTTGCTATTTTTAGCAGATTTTTGTTGACTTTTACTCTTGGTCGGATTTTAGACCTATCTTAAAGAGATAAGATTTTTTTTGAGCTTTTAAAGCAAGATTAGCCTATTTTTAGAGGCTTGACAGTGTGATCATGAAAGCAGTATGCTTTTTTCTACTTTTAGGCAGTTTTTTGAGACAGTTTGAGGCCTTTTTCCTTGAGCTTTTTTCTAAGCTCGGATAAGGGTTTCTTGAGAGCTATGTTTTGATAGACTTAGTTTTTTAGCTCTCCTCTCTCAGTAGTTCAGATTAGAGTTCCTGCTCATACACATTTTTGAGTTTGTGAACACAAGATTGTACTCAGTTTCAGATTATGGCATTCTCCTTCAGTTGAATAAAGATAGCATTCCTACTTCTCATTTATGTGTCCATTTGCAGTTTTAGTTTGATTTTATCTTGTGATTTTTTTTTACAGAATCCTTGTTTTGTCCTTAAGCTGTAATTCTTAATGCAGAAAGTTCATTAATACAGGTTGCATGTTGTGCTTCAAGTCGAGTCTTCATGCAAATAATTTATGTATCAATTGTTCTTGAGAAGTTGTGAAATATTGCATCTCTTTGAAAGTTGTTTGTGAGGAAGAGATCATAATCATCATTAAAACATTATCAAGGTTTTGAAGTCATCGTTTAGGCTCAGTTTTATTTTCAGATTCACCTTTTTGTCCCTTTCCTCAGAAGTAATTTAGAATAGGATTCATCATTCGGAGAACTAGCTCGCTCTGGAGATTCCTTCTTTGTTTAGATCACCCACATCTGAAGAAGGTTTCCATGTTTCAGTAGATTGTTGAATATCGCATTCAGTAGGGTGCAAATTTATTGACAACAATAACATATGTGCAGTGATGGTTTTTAATCTAAAGAGTTGATATTTAAAAGGATTGAAAAGACAGTTTTAGGAGACTATCAACCTTTGCAAAGGATATGAAATCTTCTAAAACACCACCAAAGACTACTTTGCAGTTAGAATATAAGGCAGTATATCAACTTGAGGGATAGTCACAGTCCAATTATAAGGGGCAATCCTTATCATGAAGAAGGGATAGTCACATGCTAGAATAGAAGATGAAAAATGAACTTGAGATATAAAAAAGGATAGTCAATTTATACTCTATGGACTTCTGAATGAGAAAAGGGTAATCACATAAAGAATAAAGAAGATAAAGGATATTCACTTTAGTATAAAGAGGTCAGTACTCTTGAAAGATGATATGTCTTTAAAGGAGGTATCTATTTATGAATACCTATTAAGAACAATATAACAAAGGATGTTTCTTATGGCATAAGTGATAATGTAAAAAGGGTAAATAATGATGGATAGAGGATAGAGTTTGAATAAAGGTATGCATAGATGAGGAATGCATTGATCTTGATATTATATACATGAAAATAATGCTACAAGTATATCATGAAAGCACTAGTTGTCTTTAGTAGCTTTCTTATTCCCAATCATCATGCAGAGGTTTCACACATTGATTGACCTAAAGAATTAGTTTTAGAGGCACTTTTAGTCATTTTAGGCCTATTAAAGAGGTTGCATGGGTACAACTAAGAGTTAAGTGAAGTTTTTAGCCATAAGCATGCAATTTAGGGAGGTTTGGGCCCTAAAATAAAGACTTTTTTTTCCTTGTACACCCAACAATTTAAATTTTTCATGCAAAATGATTGAAGAATTCAATTCTAATCAATATCATGCATATTTGTGAAGACGTATTCAATTTTAGTTGGGGAAAATTTGAAGGGGCATGCAGAGGTCAAGAGGTCAAGAGGTCAAGTAAAATATTCTTCACAAAATTTTGCATGATTTTACAAACATGTTAGAGAGAGTTCCACATCAAAACAACTCTTAATCATCATGCAAATTCAGCCTCTTCTAGGAAGACAAGACTAGTTGCAGACTCTAAAAATTGACCACTTTTATTTGGTCAATTTACCCCTAATTCAACCAATTTCATATCCTCTATATTAATTAAATATACCCTACTATTTAATTAATATTAATTATCCCTTATCCCTTCATCCTAATCTATTTTCCTCTATTTTCCTAAGTCCTAGCCTAAGGTAAATAATTGATTTAATTATTTAAATATACATCTATCCTACCTTACCCCTTCTATCCCACAAATTAAATAAATAAATAGAATCTATTTATTTAATTTGTGGGATAGAAGGGGTAAGGTAGGATAGATGTATATTTAAATAATTAAATCAATTATTTACCTTAGGCTAGGACTTTATTTAATATCTCACACATGTCACATCCTCCAAATCTCCCACTTGTCCTATAATCCTAATTCTAATCCCCAACTAACCTACCACTAAGCATGTGCACACACTTAATCCTTCATTAAGTGGGTCAACCCCACATCACATCAAGCACATGGGCTTTGTACCCTCAAGGGTACAATCTCCCTCTTTTTCCCTCTCCATTTCCGATTAAAAAAATATTTCCCTTGAATTAGCATTCATTAATCATTGATCACTTTTTCTATCTAATCATCTTTTTGTGTAGCTTGATATCACTTTTCCAAGATCAAAATTCAAACTAATAACATATCTTTTGTAGGTTCATGGTCAAATATCATTATTTTTCCACTAATCTAGGCACACAACTAATTTTTCTAAAGGGTCAATTAACCTTGTGTGATTTATTCAAGATTAGTTGTTGGCATATTCTCTCCCCTTATACTATTTAGTGAGCATGGGGATCACAAACGATGAAGTAATCCAAGTCCTTTATGTATCCTAGGAGTTCTAGCTTGCACGTACGCTCTCACCTTGTGCTTCATGCAAGATTGGAGATCATAACAAATTAGCATTACCTTCTCTTTAGGAGTCTTACTTGGGGATTCGTCACCCAAAGGGATGACCTCAACCACATGAACCGGTGGGGTATATAAAGGGGAAGAACCAAATTTGTACCCCAATCTAGTCAAGTTGTGTTTAGTGAAGCTTCGATGTTTGGGTGATTCCAAACTAGGAGTGAAGGGTTGGTTTGAATGGCTTGATTGACGTTCCCATCCCATGCTTACGATAGTCCAGTGTTCATGGATCTGCCTCACATACCTTCTTGGTATTTAGAGGATGCACCAGATGACCTTGTATCATCCTAGCTTAAGACATTTCAGTTGTTTCTTAGTGTGGTATAGGTTACAATGTCATGCCTAAAGCTACTCACCATGTATCTCCCTGAGTAGAGGTATAAGCTCTTTGGGAAAGGTCTCAGGACCTCCAAAGAAAGGGAAAATTTGATCCCTTGTTCCATTGGATCCCTCTCTACCAAATCTTGATTGAACAATGCCTCACACTAATCTTGAGATAGTATCCTCATGGTTGGTGGGCCTACACTAAGTTAACACACCTACTTGACTAATCTATGCTTGTGCTTTCTAGCATATCTTCTTGTGCTTACCAGTGCATATCTTCAATCTATCCTATCATTATCCATCTTGTGTCTATCTACTTGCAATATTTAGTCATTTTTCTAGTCTCTATCCATCCATCCTTGGGTGAGTCCACTTTGTTCTTGGGTAGATCCACCTAGGTGGTCATCCCTAGTCCATCCCATCATTCTTTCTTGGGTGATTTCTCTTTATTCTTAGGAAGATCTTCCTAGGTCATCCTTGTACCATCTCTAGATAGCTGAATCCACTTTGTTCATAGGTGGTTGTACTTCCTCCATCAGTCCATCACCCTTGAGTACGTATGCCCTATCTTTAGGTGGCTATGTTCTACATAGGTGGATCTATTGGTCACCCCTACTATCCTTGTTGGGTGGATGCACTTTTTCAATAGGTGGACCCTTATTATTCTTGGGTGAATATGTTACCCATGTAAAATCTAGATATCAAATCCTTCCTATCACAAATATCCAATGTCCTCCTAAGTCCAAAATTGTAATCCAATTATTTTTCTCTCCACATCCATCTACAAATGATCACTTTTGTCTCATCGACCACCATCAATCTATCCAAATATTATCCCCTTTTGAATAAGGACTTAGTTAAACCTGTCCTAAGTCCAACCTTTGATACTTAATGAAGATCCTAAATCCTAATCAATCATCCATCATAACATTTTCTTGGTAACTTAGCATATCCCAAGTTAGTAATCCCGCGTTCAAGCTATTTCACCTTGATCTAGAGATATATCTTTCATCAATATCTTTTCTTTCTTGATAACTTAGCCTATATCAAGTAGGAAATCCATCCAATTGAGCTTTGACATAGGATCTCAATTATAGTTGAGAGGATACTATCAATCATCCATCCAACAATCATCTCATTAGTTTATCTATATCCTTGAACTTAGGGGACCCTCCCACCATATCTTCCAAACCATCCTAATCTGAGCTTAAATTAAATCATAATCTAAGCTTAATCTAAATACTAACCTAAGCTTTGGTCCATCCACATCCAAGATCTTTAGATATTGAAACAAATGTTCCATTATTCCATATTCTTCCAATCCATTCCATTTACCCTCTAATCATATAATACCATCTCTTCCATCATCCATTTCCATCCAATCTAATATTATGAATCTTTATCCTCCCTCAACGCAACCAAAATAGTAGTCAAGGGAGATCCTAATTACATTTAAGATTATAATAAAAGTCTTGTTGATCAAGATGAGTACGAAATAGATCCCCTTAATGCTATCATTGCTAGAAATATTTCCCCATGTGTCTTCTTAAAACTAATCATTCATCCAAGCTATCCCATCATCCCTCTATTAACACCCAATAGTAATCCTTATGCTACCTTTGACAAGGGAAATTCATCTTATCCCACATCCAAATATTCTTCTTATCTATCATGCGCATATCCCTCTCATCCAATTATCCATATCTCCATCTTCTCCTCAAGTAATATCTCAACCTCCATCTTTTTAAAACAACACTCACCTTCATCCCTAGTTCAAATCCACCATCCCATTATCCTCCAAACCATCTCCCAATCCATAACCCTACTCCACCATCTACTTGCTCCTATCTCAATCCACCATCCAAGTCCTCCTATCTCAATCCTCCATCTACTTCCTCCTACCTCACTCCACCCTCCACTCCCTCATACCTTAATCCTCCCTCCAATGCATCCATCCTCCATCTAATCTTGATCACCCCACTAATCCTAATCCTTCACCTACTCTTAGTCCTCCATTAATTCCCGATACAACATCTAATATTGATTCTCCAATCCATAATCCTAATCATCTTACTATTCACCCTCTTCCATCTACACATAATCCTCCATCTACACCCAAATATACAATTATCTCATTCCAAATGTCATCCAAGGACTCCTTGTAAAGAAGTCATCACCAAATCCACATCATGAAGTTGAGGTGTCATTTTACCCCACTCCACCATACATGGTCACTAGTGATGAGGCCCTTATCCATCCCACACTTATCATTCCTCTTCCCACTCCTAACACCAAATCAAACCATTGAAACCATCCAACCCATCTAAGATACCGAAATCCAATCCCCTTCTCCTAGTCCTAGCATTAACTAAATATACTCCCATGAACTTCATGAATCATCTGTCCTTCCATCCACCCTATCCAAGGATTCCATCTAATACTCATCCACTATCACACCATCCAAACAAGTTGAAGCATGCCAATATCTTGTTCCAAAGCATACCAACATATCCCCTCATCCAAATTAGGATCATACCATATCACCTAATCCCTCTTATGATTCCTTATCATCCCCTCATCTAAATCAAGATCCTAGCATCTTACGTAATACCTTTCATGATCTCTTATACCTCGCTACTCCAAATATAGATCCTACCATCCCATATACTCCATCTCATGATCCTTTAGCACCTCCTATCCAAAATATCCCAACACCACCTCCATATCCCCTTGGTCCTCTTAAATTCAACTATAGTGGTTCTCTTGCAGTATAAGAAAAAATAATATCCACCACCCTTCCTCTTCCATCTAATAATGGCCTCACATATTTCTTCCAAAATAACAAGAATCCTACTATAAACGAAATGCTCAAGACCATGAACTATCAAGGAAAAGGCTTAGGCCTTCATTAGAAAGGTATATTAGAGCCCATCCATGTCAAAGACAATCCATGTGTGCAAGGGATTGGTTACATATCTCAAGTCTCACAATTCAAAAAAGTTGGTACAACTTTCATACATCCTAAGCAAGCCTCTTCCAAAAGAACAAATAGTGCTTCCCATCATTCCTCCAAAACATTTTTTGTCATCCCCCTCCTCCATCGTATCAATTCAAAAAAATTATCCATATCCCTCCTTCATCCTCTAAATCTATTTTGGGTCCTTATGTCCCACAATCCACTATCACCCATCCTCCATCTACTAAATCCATTTTGGTCCCTTATATCCCAAAATCACATCCTCCATCTCATCTCACTCATCCTTTAATCCACCAATCACCTATCCCTACCACTCGTTATAAAAATACCATTCTCATAATCCCCCAGTCTAACTATGAAGAGGTCAGACACTCGTATCACAAAAAATGGGATTTCCAGAGACTTAGGTCCAACAATTACCAACAAATAAATAGATCCAATTGATAAAATAGAAAGACCATCATGGGTATAGAGAATCATCTAAAACTCCTCATATTTCTCCTTTTGAAAATTATTTATAAAAATAGTCTCCTTAGTGATAATATTGACCCAACTTGTAGGGTCAACCATAATGCCAGTTAAGAGATTATCATTGATGCAAGTTGGTATAGACAAAAAAGAGGGCTCCTTATTGATAGGAAAGTCACATGGTGTGAATATTATATTAGGTGTTTTATCCATGTGGCCTAGAGGAGGAACATGAGTAAATGAAACCATGTTCACATACTTAGATGAACTGGGATTAGTAACTGAAGAAGAAGCATTTGTGATCAAGCTAGCAAAATGGAACAAAAAGGGATCTGTGTAAATCTGCAGTTGACTATTAGATTTGGCCATAGATTTATTAATTTTTTCCTTTTTACCATCAAGTCAAATGGTAACATTATCGATTTGGTCTTGTATAACATGATGAAGATGCACGCATTGCTCGGTATCATGACTTGATACTCAAGATAGTATTGGAAAATTTGGTGCATCATACCATTGAGGATAAGGCTCAAAAAATGGTTTGATCTCTAGAAGAGAAATTATGCCATTTGTTAATAATTTCTACAAGATATTTGTATAAGATTCAAATAATTTTGTAAAAAAAATATTTCAGCCTACAAAACTTTTGTCAATAGGAACAAACACCATGTTTGCTACTTCTTTGTTCTTTCTTGACTCTCTAGAGACAAACATGGCTAACTGACCATCCAAATGAAGGACAAGGAGGGATCCATCTACTGAGCAACCATCTATTCATACTCACACAATGCAACACACATATGAGAAAAAGAGGGATATTTCATTAGAAGAAACTTATCTCGCAACATTGACAAGTTCCCGATGAACATATTTTGTACGTCAAAATCCAAAAGGGCATAGGAGATTTGGGAAAACAAATCTTTATACCGGGAAATAAAATCAGTTACTTTCTCATGTGCACCCTGTTTGCATCGAACGAGATCAGTAAAGGCAACCTTCGATCTGATGTTCGCCTGGAATTGTTGTAAGAATTGATTTACTAATTGGTTAAACGAGAATATAGAATTATTAGGGAGAGAGAAATACCATTCCAAAGCAACATCCTTGAGAGAACACAAAAATAGTTTTTCCAACAGAGCATCATCACTAGTAGAATTTGTCAAATTTTGACTACGTGACTAAAACTTTTAGTCACGACAACTAAAAATGACTAATTTGACATCGGATAAAATCATAGCTATAAATGACTAATTTTTTGCATCGAACTTTTTTTTTGAGAGAAAATATTCCTAGCCATCAATTTAGGCTTTAGCCGACACTTATGGTAATATATATATATATATATATATATATATATATATATATATTATAAATGAGTAACAAAAATCAAACGATATAAAGACCACCATTTTCCAACAGTTTTTAACTACCACTTAGAAGAAATAGTATGGGAAAACAAACAAAGGTTGAAGTGTTTTGAGGATGGAGATATTGAGTAGTAATTGAATGGATTTCCCAATGGAGGAATCTCCTACTAGCAGTGCTTCAAAGTACAAGTCTAGAATGTGGCCAAATCTATCCTTCTATCAAAAAGCTCCCCACCTAGAAGTATGTCTTGAGGATTTTGAGTTTTTTTGCTATGGATCACCTCAGAGGTAAGCAAAACCATTCTTAATTTTTTTAAAAGTTGGATGTATACATTATGCCTATTTAGGTATTTGAAAATTTTGATGTTGGGTTTTTTCATGAAGTACTATTTGGCTATTTGAATTTTATGATGTTCGTTGTTTTGTTACTGGATATCTAGGTATGTTTAAAAACTGATGCTCGGTATTTTTTTTATTGGTTGTTTGGGTATTTCGATGTTTGGTTTTCACTTGAAATTGGTATTTTAAAAAAATGGTACTAGATATTTTTCGCTATTGAGATAATGTTTTTTTCTGAGAAACAAATGAGGTCTCAACCTTTTCTAGTATTACACGCAGTTTTCTAAGTTTTTATTTTTTTATCATTTTTCCTGAGCATTAAAAAAAATTGATGTTTGGTGAACCCTTCTTATTGACTATCTTGGTATTTAAAAAGACGTTGGGCACTTTCTTTATATGGGTATTTAAAAAAATTGATACTGGGTATTTTTTTGCTATCAAGTTAAAATTATTTTGACAAACAAACAATGTCTCAATCTTTTTGGTATTGCAACCTAACTAATCCACTAGAGTTATGGTTTATGTTTCTACGGAGGCCTGGGATTTTTACTCTAGTCATACTCTTACCAATGCTTTTGTTGGTATTAAAAAATAACCTTAAATCTTGGGCCAAAAAATTAGTTGTCTTGACAAGGTGTGGTATGATCTTGGATTGTATCCTAGAGTGTGTGGGAAGCTTGTGTCTGATCATTAAGGTATGTAAACCTAATTAGGGAAATGTATCCTATATAGCATGGGTATTTCTTTAATAATTCACTTCATGGTTATTAGCAGATCACATTATTATAGTTTGTGGTAACTCAAGATTGCATTCAAGTATGTAACAAACTTGTTATGTAGTTTAAGTTGTACCCTTTTAAGTAATATTCATAAGATTTAGAAAATATTGATCACTCTCTAGAATAGCGCATTAAACATGGGTTGTGCTTGAATGCACTGCATAATTGATATAACACAACCACTCTGCATATCAATTGAAGTTATAGGCTCTTTATTACAACAATAGGTAATTGCTCTTGGATTAAACTTGAGTCAACTTGAATGGACCCCACAATTTTTATACCACAGGTGCACCGAATGTCTGTTGGAGTAATTGGACACCTAATTATGATGATAGTGATTTGTACATGAATTGTGCTCATATGAGTGCCTCCATTTCTATCACAACATAGCCACATTAATCTTGGGTCACGCATGAATGCATCATGTCTTTGTTATAGCACAACTGTACCACATGACCGATAGAGTTATAGATCACATAATTACAATCACAAATATTTGTTCCTCGGTTGTGCTCTTATGGTGATTCTATTACCATACAGAATAATCCATTGGAATTATATTGCTCAAATCCTTACATTGCTTATTTTCTCTTTGGATGGATGGAAATTCAATGACAAGGATTTGTATGTAGGTCATGCCCATATAAGTGCCTTCATCACCATTGCACAATAGGACATTGGAATTTCCTTTCTTCAACTTTTACTTCATTTTTTATTGTTAGGGTTTCTTAGTGAATATTACATTTCCACGTGGCATATTGATAAAAGAAACCAAGAAAAAAAAATTATATTTTTAGTTAACACATACTAACATACTTTTGGAATAAATGTTTTACTACATCACTACAAGTGTGAAGAATTTTGTTTTTTACTTATAATACATTCATTGAGAGCTCTAGTAGAAAGCTTCGTATGCTAAAACCAATCCTATAAACATGCTTTATGTAATGCCCCACCATGCAAACCCCAAAAGACACCAAAAAAATCTAACATTTATGACAAGAAAAATTTAAGTAAACTAATATGAGTTATCAATTAACATTCGTTACTAGAAATGAAACCATACAAATGTATATATCAATTAACTAAGTCCCTTGGGGTTACATTACTGCATTAAATTTTGAATATCTCTAACATCATCCCAAACCCATAACGATGACTAACTAACTATAAATATATTACACTACATTGCATCCTTCACACTTGTGAACTTAATTATAAATATTTCCATAGATACAACACCCTTTAAGAATCATGTATTATGAACTGGTAATCACATAATAATTCCAAGAATCTATAAGCATAACATAAACGATAAGAATCCATAAATGATCATAAGATAATGGAAAAGATTACATTCATTACATTTATAATATGATGATACACCGTTCAAGGATTACATCAATACAATAGTGCTTCCCAACATGAACGGGAGTAGTACAATAACATGGAGCAATACAAATGAAATGTATGAATACAAAGCATCAAGATTGATTCCAACTCTAGTACATCTCTGGAGTCACTGCAAATAGTACAACTCTACACAACTCAATCCTTGGTTGGGGACCCAATGGGGTGCATAGCACATTCCACCCAACCATGTAGACCCTAAGACCCACCTCCCATGCTAGGAGATGATAAGAAGGACCCAAAACATGGAACAGTAAAGTGAACAATGGCTAACAAGACTCCATGACCAAAAACCAACAACAAACACAAGCAACATCCACTTCCAAAGGAACAAGAGCAACAAGGGGAAAAACAATAAACATACAAGGTTGCTAAAGGGAAGAGTGTCATCACATGGCTTGACATAAGGTTACCCAATGCGGATCTTCATAGGTTACCGGCCACCATCTTTGGTTACCCTAGCAACCTCAACCAATCCCTAGCCACCATTCATACACATGCAGAATCAACTCACATTTCATGAAGAAAAGGTAGTTGACTTGCCATTCCAGGCCTTCTTGTCTCATCTTAAGCCTAAAAAATCACTTGAGCAATGAGAGAGGCATCCATTATCTTTTTATTAGTGTGATTAATACCCACCCCCTAAATGTTTATTAGGTTTTCACTTGATTAACTCAACTTCCACATGAGTTACCTAGGATTCCATGTAGGGTTCCGGCCCCCATGGGAAGCAACTCTCCCAACAAGCAACAAAATATCATAATAAAAAATGGGGCAAGCCAACTTGCACAAACCAACAAGACCAATTAAGAAAATACATCAAGTGAGGCATGCACCATCTCACGCCAGAACTTCATACTAAATTTTTTTCCAAGTGCAAGGCTAAACCCACAAAATCAAATTGAGCATAAGAACAATAGTTCACAAAGAGCCAATATGAAAACCAATTATAAAAGCAACATTTTTCCCAACCTCTAGAAGCCTACAACCGACTATCAAAGAAATCACAACCGAGGGTAAATCAAAACAATATAGTTTTCCAAATAAATTGCAACACAAATTCCATGAATAAAATCTCCTCAAAACAAAATTAACTCAAGAGGAAGTCACATAAAAAAAGAAAACCATAAAAAATTATCCTTTAATCCACTAACACTTCCAAGGTACTAATTTTAAAGAACACTTTAAATAATCAACCACATTGTATTTATTCGTTCATGATAATATTATTTAAATAATCAAAGAAACTATTCAATCATACAATACATATATACATACATACGCATTTTTATACTAACGGATTAATCTTACATACGCATTTTTATACAAACGGATTAATCTTACATATAATTCATGATAAATATATTTTCACACCCTTAATGAAAATCATATTAATATTTAGAATAACTCTTAAAGATATTAAACCTCACATTATACACAACGAATCAATACTTAATTTCATTACACATTCAAAGTAACAATTTCAAAGAACATTCTAAATAATCACTTTACATTTTATTTTTACATTATTATAAAATCATTTAAAATAATTAAAGATCTTACATAAACATATTTAATTATACTGGCACATATATGCCAAAATACCATTAGCACCACAGCCTAAATCCTTGAATATAATAAGTTTCCACATTTATAACCCATATATATACATATATATAATTTTGGCAACAATTTGTAGATCCACACATTTATAAAATCATATATAAACAATCTAATAAATTTCATATTTAAAACAAATCATATATATAAATATATATACCTTAATATTTTAATTTCACAAATAATACTCTTTCACAATGGTTGTTTACAGCTAGTAACTGTGTTTACAATAAGCAAAAACCTCATCAATTTAAAACTAACTTAATATAAAATATTTTCCTATAAATATATATTTCCATGAAAGAGAAGAAAAAAAGAAAGGAGTAACCCAACCCAAGTGAATCAAAAGGAGTAGAGCATAAAAAAATAAGGTGAATGGAAAGAGCTAGGGAGAGGGCGTGGCTTTAATGGCCGATAGGTTGCTTCAAAAATAAGCAAGTCTCATGAAATACCCACCTAATGCGCCAGAGACATAATTGGAAGGAAGAGAAGTATGGTGTGGATGAGAGAGGAGTAGGAGGCTTAAAAAAATAAAATTCCACTAAAGATACACTTGATTATCAGGATATTATTGTTTCTAATAATATCATATAGGCATTGTCATCTATTAAGTACAAAACTAAATTTTTATCAGTGGAAATATTGCCTTCCAAGAGATAAGGGATTTGCAATGATTATTAGCATATAACTCAAATGCATATTCAACGATATAAATGAGAAGAAAATGTAGAAGATAGAGGAAGCTTAAGGAAAAATGCCATAACTAACATCCCAACATAGGTACATCAAAATCTAATAGCATTCAAGGAAGATTCAATGAAATCAATGCATAGCATAATGATGCAACTACAGGGGAGGCACACAACTCACCCCACAAGGGATCATAAGCTAATACAAAAAGAGAGAACATTTTTTTTCATTGCCACAATGCATCTAAATTCATCTCCAATTTTGTTGCAAGAGAAAACTTTTTGAAAGATGTGACCATTTCCATCATTTAAAACAACAAAAAGTTGTGGTTGTATGAAAGAGGCAAAGTCTCCAAATTGGGGCGACTAAGAGCTAGGAAGACCACTCAAAACCTTCCATTAAATCGACTATAAAGGGGATGAGCAGAATTGAAACTTTTATATGTATAAGTTCAAATCTTAGGAATGCAAATTATGAGCTGCAAGTGTCGTTTAGGCTACAAGCAACGACATAGAGGAGGTGGGGAACACAATTATTTAGATTGGTTCCTTATCATCAAACAAATTCTGCAGTGAATAAGGAGTAATGTATAAACCATTTGATTTGGTTGTCATCACAACTACAAATCTACAAAGATATCAAATGCATTTTTCATCAACCAAACACAAGGAAAAACTAACAAAACACCTCCTCCTGTCAAACATATATATGCATCTATAACCTATTCTCGATGTTGTATTCTATAGGAACATCAAAATACATCACTACAAGCTTGAATAAGAGCCACACTACACAGAAAGTTAGGAAATATATAGCAACAAAAACATCGATTTCTTAGACCCTATGTTGGACGCTACATACAGGTCACAAGGAAGCCAATTTAATATGACCACAGGCTTCAAACATAACTGATTATCTAAGAAGAACAATGAGCTTTCAATATCTATTTTCCCCTATCGATTTCATATGGCTGATCTCACAAGACAAAAACAAATTCATTAGCTTCACAAGGATTGAAGACCCTACTACGCAAAACGCCTTAAGTAAAAAGGTAGCATACAAAACAATAAATGCAGACATAATGGGAACAAATGGAACTGGAATACAGAGGAGTCAATGTTCTAAACAAAAGCATCGAATGTTAAAGTTGGAATATAAGGGAGACAATACTCAAATCGGTTGTCCAGTATGAATGCCCTCTGAAAGCTAATGGATGCAAAAAACCAAATTCGAATCCTTAAAACAAAAGGAAAAACTACTAATTATTATTTCATCGAATCTCAAGTATATTCCAAAAAGACCAAAATGAAATCAACTTCTTACCTGGATTCCTATGCCTGAGAATTGGAGAAGGTGTCCTGAAGATCACTTATTCTGTAGCTACAAAACCTTCCTCCAGAACTCAATCACTTTTATAAATGAATTCACTTTCAAAAAAAACTATTCTACTTCGAACAATGTCAATACAAAACTATATTGTTTTTAGAATTATTTTTCCAGAGTTCTATTTGCAGAGCCAAGTTTTCTTTTTTGAAAACAAAAATAATGAATTCCTCAACAATTTTCCCAAAAAACTCCAAATAAAAATCCAAGAGATAAGTTTCAAAATCAAAAATAAAAAAAATAGCAAGTTTCTAGTTCGACAATCCATTTGAAGTCGTGCATGTGCACACATTGTCTTTTTCCCATCTTTTTCTATTCTGAACTCGTTTTTACATTAGTTTGAATACTTATCTTCCTTATTTATTTAAAATTACATTAATTTTCCATATTTAATTAATTATCCTCACACAATAATAAATTATTAATTATTATTAAATACAATTTAAAACAATAATTTTTATAAAAAAAAATTAATTAATTTATTTAATAATAAACTATTTAGTTTCCATTTCACAAAATTGATTTATTGAACTATTATTTTAATCCCAAATTTATTTAAATTACTGGGTAATCAATTTTAATTTAATTAACTAATTTAACAAGGCCATTTAAAATATTAAATTTACCACATAATTCAATAACACAATAAACAATGCAATCATAAATAAACACTTACTTGAATGCCCAGAAAGACCAATATGGTGGGGCACTACATCCTCCCCCCTAGGCTTCGACTTACTCCTAGAAGTCACAAAGTAAAATAAAACGTACGCAATTCTAAACAACATCATCACAACAACCACGTGAAAATCCCAATTTAATCAAAGAAGAGAGACACTGAACAAGACAATTGACAAAAGCATAAAAAACATACCGATGGGGCTACAAGATGGGGGTACTCATCCTCGTTGAGGATGATGGTGAGGGTTGGGGACCTTCTTGTCAACTTCGTTTTTCCACATCTTACCCATTGGTTTTTATAAGGCACGCTCAGACCTGACAGTGCAAGTGGAGTAGATGCATGGTACCTACAATCCTACATCAAACAAGATGTCGACCATATACATTTATATCAAATACAAACACACCGTGAGAGAAAGTCGCGGTGTAGTAGGGCACTCGCAAACAAGTGATGCTACACCGTCCCTCTCACCTAGACCTCAAACACAATGCACATCATCAAGTATAATAATTACATCATCAATAACACTAATTACATCGTAATCAACATCACATAGGAATCACTAATCAATGCATAACAAGCATAGCACCAAGTCCACATGATAACATAACCAATTTAATTCCAATACACAACTAGCTCTATAAATAATCATGACATTAACATTAGTAAAAAAGTCATAATCATCAAGGTTGAATAAAATATCATCCAGACCAAAACAAAATAGTGAAATAAGCACCAACAAAGTCTCAAGATCGATAACATAACATAAAAAGTGTTAATGCAGAGAAAACAACATGAGAGACACAACAACAACAACAACAACGCTAGGACCCTACTAGACCCTCATGAGCTCACCCATGAGCTCTTGAGTCAGTTGCCCAACCTCTACCAGTAGCCTCTACAACTGCACCCTGGTGCCCAGCCTGGTGGTTATCCATCACAGAAAATACTCAGGGTGACCTCCCCACATTTCCAACCATCGGATCAGAAGAGACTATCCTTTGACTGAAACCTATAGTGTTCCTCTATAGACACTACCTAGTAATGTGGCCCTGTTGGCCACAAGAGAAACATTTTTTTCCTCAGCCAAAATATTTGCCACCTGGAGGTGCATTAGACTATTGAACATTGCCCCCATTAGCTGTGGTTTGGGTTCTCTGTGTAGGCTGCTTTGAACAGTTGCACTTCTTACGCCACCAGTTCCGGTTCTTTCAGGATTGAGAACCGCCATCACCATGATAAAATTGTGAATTCTTATGTTTAGACTTAGAGTGTTGTTGTTTTTCACCCTTAGTGGGCGCTTGGTGGCCCCTAGAGGACCCTGCCACCAAAGAATGACCACTTTGAGGACTAGAGCCTATAGGGGGTGCACTACCAATCTAAATGCCTATGTGGCCTCCTATTTCCATGGCCAAATTTTCCTCCACTAAATGGGCCTTCTCCATAGCCACCTCCATAGTCTTTGGCTCAAAGTCTCAGGCTCCTCCACTAATTTCAGCATTCAAGCCCCTGATAAAATGATGGAATAGCATACCCTCATCATCACTGATTCCAACATATTGCATAAGTTCATAGAACCAACACTCGTATTGTTCTATCAACATTTCCATCTATTTTAACTCATGGAACTCAGCTGCAGGATGTTGTCTCCAATGTTCTGACAGGAAACAGACTCTAAACCTTTCCATGAATAACTCCCAAGTCATTAAACCAATGTCTAGGAGCAATTTCTACTCATCTAATCGCCACCATGTGAATGTGAAGCCTCTAAGATGCATGATGGCACACCTGGCCCTAGTATTAATGTTGTAAGGATGCATAGCAAAAACACAATCCAAATCAATTAGCCAACTTTCAACCTCCAGTCCTCTACCAGTACCATCAAATGTGGGTGGATGTGCCCTCAATAGGTCTCTCATGTGACCAGCTACCATGACATCTTGATCTGCTAATATATCTTCCCTTCTTGGTGATCTCTCTCTCCCTGACCACCCACTGCTCCTCCTCTTTCCTAGGGCCTAAGCGGCCAAGAACCTCCTCTAACAATTGTCGTAACTACACCCCCTCTAAACCTAGTTGCTTAGGGTTTTGACCTCCACCTCCCAGGTTGTTCTGTGAACCTTGACGTTCCTCATGTTTAGACCCGTGAAAACTTTGAGATGAAGTACTCTAGTAGTCAGCCCCTCAGCCACCACCACGGCCTCTACCACAGCCAAGACCCTAACCCCTAGGCATGTTCATGTGCAACATTAGAGGGCAACATATAAGTTTGAGAGTTAAGCACATAGGTTAACATACTAGGCTCAATTAGCCTAGAGTACCCAACATTTACTAACCTTGGCTCTGATACCAAGTTGTAATGGGCCCTACCACACAAACCCCAAAGGACACTAAAAACATCTAACATTTATGACCATTTTTTTTTAAGTAAACTAATATGAGTTATCAATTAACATTCATTACTAGAAATGAAACCATAAAATGTATATATCAACTAACTAAGTCCCTTGGGGTTACATGACTGCATTACATTTTGAATATCTCTAACATCATCCCAAACCCATAATGATGATTAACTAACTGCAAATATATTACACTACATTGCATCCTTCACACTTGTGAACTTAACTATAAGTATTTCCACATATACAACACCCTTTAAGAATCATGTATTATGAATCAGTAATCACATAATAATTCCAAAAATCTATAAACATAACATAAACAATAAGCATCCATCAATGATCATAAGATAATGCCAAAGATTACATTCATTAAATTTATAATATAATGATACATTGTTCAAGGATTACATCAATACAATAGTGCTTCCCAACATGAACAAGAATAGTACAGTAACATGGAGCAATACAACTAAAATATATGAATACAAAGCATCAAGACTAGTTCCAACTTTGGTACATCTTTGGAGTCACTGCAAATGGTACAACTCTACACAACTCGATCCTCGGCTAGGTACCCAATGGGGTCCATAGCATGTTCCACCCGACCATGTGGACCCTAAGGCCCACCCCCATGCTAGGAGATGACAAGAAGGACCCACAACATCAAACAATCAAGTGAACAATGGTTAACAAGACTCCATGACAAAAAACCAACAACAAACACAAGTAACATCCTCTTCCAGAGGAACAAGAGAAACGGGGAGGAAAAAATAGACATACAAGGTTACTAAAGGGAAGAGTGTCATCACATGGATCGACATGGGTACCAAATGCGGATCTTCATAGGTTACCGGCCCCCATCTTGGGTTACCCTGACAACCTCAACCAATCTTCAACCCCCATTCTTACACATGCAGAATCAACTCACCTTTCATGAAGAAAAGGTAGTTGATTTTCCATTCCAGGTCTTCTCATCTCATCTCAAGCCTAAACGAGCACTTGATCCATGAGAGATACATTGATTATATTTTTATTAGTGTGATTAATACCCTCCCCTTAACTATTTATTATGTTTTCACTTGATTAACTCAAATTCCACACGAGTTACCTAGGATACCACTTAGGGTTCCAGCCCCCGTGGGAAGCCACTCTCTCAACTAGCAACAAAATCTCATAATCACAAATGGGGCAAGCCAACTTGCACAAACCAACAAGACCAATTAAGAAAATACATCAAGTGAGGCAAGCACCATCTCACGCTAGAACTTCATACTAAAACAACTTCCAAGTGCAAGGCTAAACCCACAAAATAAAATTGAGCATAAAAACAATAGTTCACAAAGAGCCAATATGAAAACCAATTATAAAGAAACATTTTTCCCAACCTCTAGAAACCTACAACCAACTACCCAAGAACTCACAACCAAGGGTAAATCAAAACAATACAGGTTCCCAAATAAATTGCAGCACAAATTCCATGAATAAAATCTCCTCAAAACAAAATTAACTCAAGAGGAAGTCACATCAAAATAGAACCATTAAAATTTATCCTTTAATCCACTAACACTTCCAAGTTACTAATTTTAAAGAACACTTTAAATAACCAACCACATTGTCTTCATTCGTTCATGATAATAAATTATTTAAATATCAAAGAAATTATTCAATCATACAATACATATATACATACATACGCATTTTTACACAAACGGATTGCTCTTACATATAATTCATGATAAATATATTTTCACACCCTTAATGAAAATCATATTAATATTTAGACTGACTCTTAAAGATATTAAACCCCACATTATACACAACGAATCAATACTTAATTTCATTACACATTCAAAGTAACAATTTCAAAGAACATTCTAAATAATCACTTTACATTTTATTTTTACATTATTATAAAATCATTTAAAATAATTAAAGATCTTATATAAACATATTTAATTATACTGACACATATATGCCAAAATACCATTAGCACCACAGCCTAAATCCTTGAATATAATAAGTTTCCACATTTATAAAACCATATATATACATATATATAATTTCAGCAACAATTTGTAGATCCACACATTTATAAAATCATATGCAAATAATCTAAAAATTTACACATTTAAAACAAATCATATATATATATATAATTATATATATACCTTAATATTTAATTTCACAAATAATACACATTCACAATGGTTGTTTACAGCTAGTAACTGTGTTTACAATAAGCAGAAACCTCATCAATTTAAAACTAACTCAATATACAATATGCACCTATAAATATATATTTCCATGAAAGAGATGATAAAACGAAAGGAGTAACCCAGCCCAAGCAAATCAAAAGGAGTAGACCATAACAAAATAAGGTGAATGGATAGAGCTAGGGAGAGGGCACTGCCTACATGGCCGATAGGCTACTTCAAAAACAAGCAAGTCTCATGTAATGCCCACCTAATGCGCCAGAGACATAGCTGGAAGGAAGAGAAGTATGGCACGACTGAGAGAGGAGGTAGGAGGCTTGAACAAATAAAATTTCACTAAAGATACATAGGATTATCAACATATTATTGCTTCTAATAATATCATATAGGCATTGTCATCTATTAAGCACAAAACTAATTTTTTATCAGTAGAAATATTGCCTTCCAAGAGATAAGGGATTTGCAGTGATTATCAGCATATAACTCAAATGCATATTCAGCGACATAAACGAGAAGAAAATGCAAAAGATAGAGGAAGCTTAAGGAAAAATGCCATAACTAACATCCCAACACAAGTACATCAAAATCTGACAGCATTCAAGGCAGATTCAATGAAATCAATGCATAGCATGATGATGGAACTACAGGGGAGGCACACAACTCAACCCACAAGGGCTCATAACCTAATACAAAAAGAGAGAACATTTTTTTTCATTGCCACGATGCATCTAAATTCATCTCCAAGTTTGTTACAAGAGAAAACATTTTGAAAGATGTGACCATTTCCATCATTTAAAACAACAAAAAGTTGTGGTTGTATGAAAGAGGCAAAGTCTCCAAATTGGGGCGACTAAGAGATAGGAAGGCCACTCAAAACCTTCCATTAAATTGACTATAAAGGGGATGAGTAGAATTGGCACTTTTATATGTATAATTTCAGATCTTAGGAATGCAAATTATAAGCTGCAAGTGTCGTTTGGGCTGCAAGCAGTGACATAGAGGAGGTGGGGAACAAAATTATTTAAATTGGTTGCCTATCATCAAAAAAAATTTGTAGTGAATAAGGAGTAATGTATAAAGCATTTGATTCGCCTGTCATCATAACTACAAATCTGCAAAGATGTCAAATGCATTTTTCATCAACCAAATACAAGGAAAAACTAACAAAACGCCTCCTCCTATCAAACATATATACGCATATATAACCTATTCCCGATGTTGTAGTCTATAGGCACATCCAAATACATCACTACAGGCTTGAATAAGAGCCACACTACACAAAATGTTAAGAAATATAGAGCAACAAAACCACTGATTTCTTAGACCTTATGCTAGATGTCGCATACAAGTCACAGGGAAGCCAATTTAAAATGACCACAGGCTTCAAACATAACCAATTATCTAGGAAGAAAAATGAGCTTTCAATATCTATTTTCCCCTATCAATTTCATAGGGTCGGTCTCATAAAACAAAACCAGATTCATTAGCTTCACAAGGATCGAAGACCCTATTGTGCAAAATTCCTTAAGCAGAAAGGTAGCATACAAAACAATATATGCAAACATAATGGGAACAAATGGCATTGGAATACAGAGGAGTCAAAGTTCTAAACAAAAGCATTAAATGTTAAAGTTGGAATATAAGGGAGACAATACTCAAATCGGTTGTCCAGTATCAATGCCCTCTAAAAGCTAGTGGATGCAAGAAAACCAAATTTGAATCCTTAAAACAAAAGGAACAACTACTATTATTATTTCATCGAATCTCAAGTATATTCCAAAAAGACCAAAATGAAATCAACTTCTTACCTGAATTCCTATGCCTAAGAATTGGAGGTGTGCTAAAGATCACTTGTTGCAAAGCAACAAAACCTTCCTCCAGAACCCGGTCACTTTCAGAAATGAATTCACTTTTTAAAACAATTTCAAAAGAACTATTCTAGTTGGAACAATGTCAATACAAAACTATATTGTTTTCAAAATTATTTTTCCAAAGTTCTATTTGCAGAGCCAAGTTTTCTTTTTTGAAAACAAAAATAATTAATTCCTCAACAATTTTCCCAAAAAACTCAAAATAAAAATACAAGAGATAAGTTTTGAAATCAAAAATCAAAAAAATTAGCAAGTTTCTAGTTCGACAATCCGTTTGAAGTTGTGCATGTGCACACATTGTCTTTTTCTCATATTTTTCTATTTTGAACTCATTTTTACATCAGTTTGAATACTTATCTTCCTTATTTATTTAAAATCACATTAATTTTCCATATTTGATTAATTATCCTCACACAATAATAAATTATTAATTATTATTAAATACAATTTAAAACAATACTTTTTATAAAACAAATTAATTTATTTATTTAATAATAAACTATTTAGTTTCCATTTCACAAAATTGATTTATTTAACTATTATTTTAATCCCAAATTTATTTAAATTACTGTGTAATCAATTTTAATTTAATTAATTGATTTAACAAGGCCATTTAAAATATTAAATTTACCACATAATTCAATAACACAATAAACAATGAAATCACAAATACACACTTACTCGAATGCCCAGAAAGGCTAATACGGAGGGGCACTACATCCTCCCCCCTAGGCTTCGACTTACACCTGGAAGTCACAAAGTAAAATAAAATATACACAATTCTAAACAACATCATCACAACAACCATGTGAAAACCCCAATTTAATCAAATACGGGAGACACTGAACAAGACAACTGACAAAAGCATAAAAACCATACCGACAGGGTTATAAGATGGGGGTACTCATCCTCGTTGAGGATGATGGCAAGGGTTAGGGACCTTGTCAACTCCATTTTTCCACATCTTACCCATTGGGTTTTATAAGGCACGCTCAGACTTGACAGTGCAGGTGGAGTCAATGCCTAGTACCTGCAATCCTACATCAAACAAGATGTTGACCATATACATTTATATCAAATACAAAAATACCATGAGAGGAAGTCACAGCATAGTAGGGCACTTGCAAATGAGTGATGCTACACCATCCCTCTCAAAAAGACCTCAAACATAATGCACATCATCAAGTACAATAATTACATCATCAATAACACTAATTACATCATAATCAACATCAGGAATCACTAATCAATGCATAACAAGCATAGCACCAAGTCCACATGATAACATAACCAATTTAATTCCAGTACAAAACTAGCTCTATAAATAATCATGACATGAACATTAGTAAAGAAAGTCATAATCATCAAGGTCAAATAAAATATCATCCAAACCAAAACAAAATAGTGAAATAAGCACCAACAAAGTCTCAAGATCCATAACATATCATAAAAAGTGTTAGCAACATGAGAGACACAACAACAACGCTAGGACCCTACTAGACCCTCACAAGCTCACCCACGAGCTATCGAGTTAGCTGCCCGACCTCTACCGGTAGCCTCTACAACTACACCCTGGCACCCAGCCTAGCGGTTATCAACCATAGCAAACACTCGGTGTGACCTCCCCGCATTGCCCACCATCTACTCGGAAGTGGTTGTTCTCTGACTAAAACTCGTAGTGTTCCTCTGCGGACACTACCAAGCAATGTGGCCCTATTGGCCACAAGAGAAACAACCTATGGCTCGACCAAAACCTCTGTCACCTGGAGGTGCATTAGACTACTGAACACTGCCCCTGCTAGCTATGGTATGGGTGCTCTTTACAGGATGCTCCGAATGGTCGCGCTTGTTATGCCACTAGTTTCAGTTCTTCCAAGATTGAGAACCACCATCACCATGATGAGATTGTGAATTCTTATGTTTAGACTCATAGTGTTTTTGTTGTTGTTCACCCTTAGCAGGTGCTTGGTGGCCATTAGAGGACCTTGCCACCAAAGACTGACCACTTTGAGTCCTAGATCCTGTAGGGGGTGCACTACCAATTTGAATGTGTGTGTGGCCTCCTATTTCCATGGAAAAAAATTCCTCCACTAAATGGGCCTTCTTCGTAGCCACCTCCATAGTCTTTGGCTCAAAGACTTGGACTCCTCCACTAATGTGAGCATTCAATCCCTTAATAAAGTGATGGACTAGCATACCCTCACCGTCACTAATTCCATCATATTGCTTAAGTTCATAGAATTGGCACTTGTACTATTCTACAAACATTTCCATTTGTTTCTGCTCATGGAACTCATTTGTACGACATTGTCTCCAATGTTCTGACAGGAAATAGGCTCTAAACCTTTCCATGAATAACTCCCAAGTCACTAAACCGATGTCTAGGTGCAATTTGTACTCTTCTAATCACCACCATGTGGATGTGAAACCTCTAAGATCCATGATGGCGCACTTGGCCCTAGTATTACTATCATAAGGATTCATAGAAAAAACACAATCCAAATCAATTAGCCAATTTTTAGCCTCTAGTCCTCGACTAGTACCTTCAAATGTGGGTGGATGTTCCCTCAACAAGTCTCTCATGTGACAAGCTACCATGACATCCTAATCTACTAATATATCTTCCCTTCTTGGTGATCTATCTCTCTCCATGACCACCGGCTGCTCCTCCTCTTGCCTAAGGCCTAAGCGGCCAAGAACCCCCTCTAAACCTAGTTGCTTAGGATTTTTACCTCCACCTCTCGAGTTGTTTTGTGAACCCTTGGATTTCCTCACATTCAAACCCATAAAAACTCTGAGATGAAGTACTCTGGTGTTCAGCCCCACGGCCACCACCGTGGCCACGACCCTGACCCTTAGGCATATTCCTACACGACATTAGAGGGGAACATATAATTTCACGAGTTAAGCACATAGGTTAGCATAATGGGCTCAATTAACCTAGAGTACCTAGCGTTTTCTAACCTTGGCTCTGATACCAAGTTGTAACGCCCCGCCATACAAACCCCAAAGGACACTAAAAACATCTAACATTTATGACAATTTTTTTTAAGTAAACTAATATGAGTTATTAGTTAACATTCGTTACTAGAAATGAAACAATAAAAATGTATATATCAACTAACTAAGTCCCTTGGGGTTACATGACTGCATTACATTTTGAATATCTCTAACATCATCACAAACCCATAACGATGATTAACTAACCACAAATATATTACACTGCATTGCATTCTTCACACTTGTGAACTTAATTATAAGTATTTCCATAGATACAACACCCTTTAAGAATCATGTATTATGAATCGGTATCACATAATAATTCCAAGAATCTATAAACATAACATAAATGATAAGCATCCGTCAATGATCATAAGATAATGCCAAAGATTACATTCATTACATTTATAATATGATGATACATTGTTCAAGGATTACATCAATACAATAGTACTTCCCAACATGAATGGGAATAGTACAATAACATGGAGCAATACAACTGAAATGTATGAATACAAAGCATCAAGACTAGTTCCAACTCTGGTACATCTTTGGAGTCATTGCAAATGGTACAACTCTACACAACTCGATCCTCGGATGGAGACCTAATGGAGTGTATAGCACATTCCACCTGACCATGTGGACACTAAGGCCCACTCCCCATGCTAGGAGATGACAAGAAGGACCTACAACATGAAATAGTCAATTGAACAATTGCTAACAAGACTCCATAACCTAAAAACAACAACAAACACAAGAAATATCCACTTCCAGAGGAACAAGAGCAACAGGGGGGAAAAATAAACATACAAGGTTGCTAAAGAGAATAGTGTGATCACATGGCTCGATGTGCGTTACCCAATGCGGATATTCATAGTTTACCGGGCCCCATCCTGGGTTACCTTGGTAACCTCAATCGATATTCGGCCCCCATTATTACACATGCAAAATCAGCTCACCTTTCGTGAAGACAAGGTAGTTGATTTTCCATTCTAGGCCTTCTCATCTCATCTCAAACCTATACGAGCACTTGAGCCATGAGAGAGGCATCCATTATCTTTTAATTAGTGTGATTATTATCCACCCCCTAATTTCTTATTAGGTTTTCACTTTATTAACTCAACTTCCACATGAGTTACCCAAGATACCACTTAGTGTTCCAGCCCCCGTGGGAAGCCACTCTCCCTACTAGCAAAAAAATATCATAATCACAAATGGCGCAAGCCAATTTGTACAAACCAACAAGACCAATTAAGAAAATATATCAAGTGAGGCATGCACCATCTCATGCCAGAACTTCATACTAAAACAACATCCAAGTGCAAGGATAAACCCAAAAAATCAAATCGAGCATAAGAACAATAGTTCACAAAGAGCTAATATGAAAACCAATTATAAAAGCAACATTTTTCCCAACCTCTGGAAGCCTACAACCAACTACCCAAGAACTCGCAACCAATGGTAAATCAAAACAATACATGTTCCCAAATAAATTGCAACACAAATTCCATGAATAAAATCTCCTCAAAACAAAATTAACTCAAGAGGAAGTCACATCAAAATAGAACCATTAAAAATTATCCTTTAATCCACTAACACTTCCAAGGTACTAATTTTAAACAACACTTTAAATAATCAACCACATTGTATTTATTCGTTCATGATAATATTATTTAAATAATCAAAGAAACTATTCAATCATACAATACATATATACATACATACGCATTTTTACTCAAATGGATTTCTCTTACATATAATTCATGATAAATATATTTTCACACCATTAATGAAAATCATAGTAATATTTAGAATAACTCTTAAAGATATTAAACCCCACATTATACACAACGAATCAATACTTAATTTCATTACACATTCAAAGTAACAATTTCAAAGAACATTCTAAATAATCACTTTACATTTTACTATTACATTATTATAAAATCATTTAAAATAATTAAAGATCTTATATAAACATATTTAATTATACTAAAATATATATGCCAAAATAGCATTAGCACCATAGCCTAAATCCTTGAATATAATAAGTAAATTTCCACATTTATGAAACCATATATATACATATATATAATTTCAACAACAATTTGTAGATCCACACATTTATAAAATCATATACAAATAATCCTAAAATTTACACATTTAAAACAAATCATATATATATATAAACATATATATACCTTAATATTTTAATTTCACAAATAATACACATTCACAATGGTTGTTTACAACTAGTAACTATGTTTACAATAAGCAAAAACCTCATCAATTTAAAACTAACCTAATATACAATATTCACCTATAAATATATATTTCCATGAAAGAGAAGAAGAAACGAAAGGAGTAACCTAGCCTAGGAAAATCAAAAGGAGTAGACCATAACAAAATAAGGCAAAGTGATAGAGCTAGGGAGAGGGCACGGCCTGCATGGCCGATAGGTTGCTTCAAAAATAAGCAAGTCTCATGAAATACCCACCTAATGCGCCAGAGACATAACTGGAAGGAAGAGAAGTATGGTGTGGCTAAGAGAGGAGGTAGGAGGCTTAAACAAATAAAATTCCACTAAAGATACACTTGATTATCAACATATTATTGTTTCTAATAATATCATATAGGCATTGTCATCTATTAAGCACAAAACTATTTTTTTATCAATGGAAATATTGCCTTCCAAGAGATAAGGGATTTGCAGTGATTATCAACGTCTCAAATGCATATTCAGTGACATAAACAATAAGAAAATGTAGAAGATAGAGGAAGCTTAAGGGAAAATGCCATAACTAACATCCCAACATAGGTACATCAAAATCTGACATCATTCAAGGAAAATTCAATGAAATCAATGTATAGCATACTGATGCAACTACAGGGGAGGCACGCAACTCACCCCACAAGGGCTCATAAGCTAATACAAAAAGAGAACATTTTTTTTCATTGCCATGATGCATCTAAATTTATCTCCAAGTTCGTTGCAAGAGAAAACATTTTGAAAGATGCAACCATTTCCATCATTTAAAACAATAAAAAAGTTGTGGCTTTATGAAAGAGGAAAAGTCTCCAAATTGGGGTGACTAAGAGATAGGAAAGCCACTCAAAACCTTCCATTAAATTGACTATAAATGGGATGAACAGAATCGACACTTTTATATGTATAAGTTTAGATCTTAGGAATGCAAATTATGAGCCGCAAGTGTCGTTTGGGCTACAAGTAGCGACATAGAGGAGGTGGGGAAAAAAAATCATTTAAATTGGTTGCCTATCATCAAACAAATTCTATAGTGAATAAGGAGTAATGTATAAACCATTTGATTTGGTTGTCATCACAACTACAAATCTACAAAGATGTCAAATGCAGTTTTCATCAACCAAACACCTCCTCCTATCAAAAATATATACGCATCTATAACCTATTCTTGATGTTGAAGTCTATAGGTGCATCCAAATACATCACTACAAGCTTGAATAAGAGCCACACTACATAGAAAGTTAGGAAATATAGAGAAACAAAAGCACCAATTTCTTAGACCCTACATTGGACGCCGCATACAGGTCACAAGGAAGCCAATTTAAATTGACCACAGGCTTCAAACATAACCGATTATCTAGGAAGAACAATGAGCTTTCAATATCTCTTTTCCCCTATCGATTTCATATGGCCAATCTCACAAGACAAAACCAAATTCATTAGCTTCACAAGGATCGAAAACCCTACTGTGCAGACGCCTTAAGCAAAAAGCCAGCATACAAAACAATATCTACAGACATAATGGGAACAAATGGCGTTGGAATACAGAGGATTCAAAGTTCTAAACAAAATCATTGAATGTTAAAGCTGGAATATAAGGGAGACAATACTCAAATTGGTTGTCAAGTATGAATGCCCTCTGAAAGCTAAAGGATGCAAGAAAACCAAATTCAAATCCTTCAAACAAAAGGAATAGCTACTAATTATTATTTCATTGAATCTCAAGTATATTCCAAAAAGACCGAAATGAAATCAAATTCTTACCTGAATTCCTACGCCTGAGAATTGGAGGTGTGTTGAAGATCACTTATTCCGCAACTACAAAACCTTCCTCTAGAACCAGACCACTTTCAGAAATGAATTCACTTTTTAAAACAATTTCAAAAGAACTATTCTACTTCGAATAATGTCAATACAAAACTATATTGTTTTCAGAATTATTTTTAGAGAGTTCTATTTGCAGAGCCAAGTTTTCTTTTTTGAAAACAAAAATAATTAATTCCTCAACAATTTTCCCAAAAACCTCCTAATAAAATCCCAAGAGATAAGTTTTGAAATCAAAAATCAACAAAATCGGCAAGTTTCTAGATCAACAATCTGTTTGAAGTCGTGCATGTGCATGCATTGTCTTTTTCCCATCTTTTTCTATTATGAACTTGTTTTTACATCAGTTCAAATACTTATCTTATTTATTTAAAATCATATTAATTTTCCATATTTAATTAATTATCCTCACACAATAATAAATTATTAATTATTATTAAATACCATTTAAAACAATACTTTTTATAAAACAAATTTATTTATTTATTTAATAATAAACTATTTACTTTCCATTTCACAAAATTGATTTATTGAACTATTATTTTAATCCCAAATTTATTTAAATTACTTGGTAATCAATTTTAATTTAATTAACTAATTTAACAAGGCCATTTAAAATATTATGTTTACCACATAATTTAATAACACAATAAACAATGAAATCACAAATAAACACTCACTCAAATGCCTAGAAAGGCCAATACAAAGGGGCACTACACTTTAAGCTACATTTAGGAGGCTTCATGGATTTTTGTGATTTATACAGCTTTTGTTTTGATAGTAAATGACATTGGATTCTTTCTAAAACTGAAATGATTTATTAATTATGGTTTTATGATGATTAAATGCTTTATTTAGAAGGGGTTAATATGTGGCATTTTTATGTGTAGGAGGAATAGATTTTGATGCAACATTCAAGTATGGATGGTTAGGTAAACTTGAATTTCTATAAGTGGCATAACTAGGTTGGGCGGTAAGCTCCAGGAGTTCATGCGAAGGAGGAGCTTGAGATAAAGAAGTACAAGGAAACCGAGTATTATGCATGTGATGGAGTGTACCTTGAGTCGGTGTGAAATAATTCTAGGTTTTTTGGTTCAAAAGTAGAACTTGAGTGTAGGATTACAAATGTCATTGGACTGAAACATTAGTTTCCACTTGATTACATCTTAAGAGTCAGTCGATTACCACAAATTCCTAGTTGATCACTCTAAATATCTGATAGAGAAAGTTCCTACATTCTAAAGATAAAATCATAAATCTGCTTGGTCCAATTTGAGGTCTTGATATTATTTTGAAAAGTCCTCAAAGTTAAAATTGTTGAAGAAGGTCAAGTTTATTGACTTATTCAAGAGTCTTTCTGCCAACTATCATTCACTACATTCCTTATATTGATTTTTCCTTTTATTTCCTCTCATGTGTTTGTTAAATTTCCCAAGAGTCTTGTTCTTATAAAAGACAAGGAGATGCTTCATTTTAGTTAAGTTCAAAATTTGTGGATGTCAGAGAACCAAATTGTAAGGATTTTTCTTTTTAATTATACTTTCTGACATTTGGCTTGATACAAATCGTTAATTTAGAATTATGGTATTGATTTTCTTCTAATGTTTCCAACCTTCATTTTAGGGAAGAGCTCCGAAGATGGTTCCTTTAGATGGAGACTACACTTTTTTGTTATAGGTTTCATATAGAGACATCAAAAGCTCAGGTACTTTCATACTTAGAGAAAAATTAGGAGTCATGCAATGACAAGATAGTCATTTTTGGAGCTTTGGTTAAGAAATTTAAATGTTTGGCTATGTACACAAAGAATCTTCATGGAGGAGTTGAAACTTCCTTACAAATCAATTACCACAACAGAGTTTGAGGTGAATTGCACCTGCTATTTTATGTTGATATGGATATGTTCTAACTTGTAGCTAATTGTTGTAGCATAACAGATAGGTTAAATAGTTGTTCATATACCATTATTTCTAATTCAAAATTGCTATACCTTATTTTAGGATCAAATCACAGGGAGAATCTATACATAAGACACCATTGTTTCAAATTCAAATTTTTTGGCTCTTTCACAATTGTTTGCTTCATTTATTTGATCTAAGACAACCTGCTATATAGAAGATTCTCTCAAAATCATAGTAAAAAATTTTATTTCGTGAAGACTGTTTAGAATCTTCCCATCATAACAATGAACAAAAGCATCAGTCATTAACCTAAACTTTGCAAGAGTTTCATCAAATTCTACTTTTCCACTCTCTTCTATTCTGAATTTTATTCCCAATTTCATCCATGAAGAACTTCCTCAGCCTATAGATCCTGTTGTTAGCCATACCTTTACCAAGTGTCAAGGATAGCTTTAAGTTTTTACCCAAGCAGCAATTGAAAAAATTTGGCCTTACCAGATATAATGTGTTGAAAATCTCTTTGAAGTTATTTTGGAAAAGAGTATAATGTGTACTTTTGAATTAACCTTTTTGCATGAATTCCATATCTTTGATCGGCTATTTTGAGCTTGATGACCTTCATCAAGAACAAATAGACTTGGGCTCTCTAAAAGTAGTTTTCCAATATTCTTAGCCTCTTTAGGAAGGCTCACATTTTTCTCACAAGTTAGGTATACAAAAATATTGTAGCCAATAACCAGCACGCTTTTTATTCTATGCCACTCACGAAGCATCACCAAATGCCTCAAATTTTTCATTTTTTTCCCATGATCTGGTTGCTCTTATCCAATTCTATAATCACTTCATATTCACAATTTGAATGAATTTCATTCCAAAGGTCCTTGATCTGTTTAGCATGTAAAGTGGAATGTCAATACTCCACTTCTTGAACTATCTTTCCCAAGGGAAAGAATGGTTTTTAGAGCAATAATGAAATGCCTACTTCTAGGAAATAATTCCAGGTAGGTCTTTAGAAAAATTATTTCTCATGCTCCAAGCATAGGAAAAACATTTCTAATTATTTCTCATGCTCCAAGCACAAGAAAAAAAAAACTTATAATGAGAAATTTTTTTCCTGTGCCTGGAGCATGAGAAATAAGTTTTCTAAAGACCTACCTAGAATTGTTTCCTAGAAACAGGTCTTTATTATTGCTCCAAAAAACATGTTTTTCCCTTGGGAAAGAGATTTCAAGAAGTGGAGTATTGACATTCCATTTTACATGCTAAACAGATCAAGGACCTTTTGGAATGAAATTCATTTAAACTGTGAATATGAAGAGATTATAAAACTAGCTAACAAAAATTAGATCATGGGAAAAAATTGAAAATTTTTAGGCATTTGGTGATGTTTTGTGAGTGGAATAAAAGAAAAAGTGTGCTTGTTATTGGCTACAATACTTTTGTATACCTAACTTGTGAGACAAATGTGAGCCTTCCTAAAGAGGCTAAGCATATTGGAAAACTTATTTTAGAGAGCATAGGTCTGCTCGTTCTTGATGAAGGTCATTAAGCTCAAAATAGCCAATCAAAGATATGGAATTCATGCAAAAAATTTAATTCAAAACTGCGCATTATACTCTCAGGAACTCTTTTTTAGAATAAATTCAAAGATATTTTCAACACATTATATCTGGTAAGGCCGAATTTTTCAATTTTTTTTTGGGTAAAAAATCGAAGCTACCTATTGATGGTGTTTTCTACATAGCAACAACTCAGACAGAATATGATATTCTATCTCTCTTGAAAGGTAAATCTTTATCAACAAACCTCAAGAGATAACCCAAAGGTCTCTAATGTCAAGTCTTGACAATGCAAAAACAACTCAGTGATGATGTGAAAATGTTGGTAATCACAAGGGGTCTTACAAAACAAATGTTGGAAACTTCAAAATCATCAAATCTTGCAATATGGTGATGCTTTCAACCCTAGAACTAATCCAGATTTTAAAAGAAATAACAAAAGATAAAGGGTTTAGAGAGATTTCTAAAACTAAACTAATTCCTAAGACCAATTATGTAAACAATCTAATATCCAAAGTGGACCAATCCTTCAAAACTAATTCTTGCTTAACCTATATAGAACCTGTAATCTTCTAAAGAATTAAATATTTTCAGATCATGGAGCATTCACACAAATCAACCTTATTTTGCAATTGAAATGAATAAATACCCACAATTGAACTTAGCTCACAATTTCAAGGCCCAGGCTAACTTTACACAACAACTTACAATCAGCAAGATACTAAAAGCATGGACCAAGGATTGCTCAAACACTTCGAATCTTAAATCACTAACACAATTGCATCATATCTAAATCTAAAATCTAACATGCAACCACAACTTTAAAATAATTTCTCAAAGATTTGGAAAACAAGAACCATGCAAAGTGAATAACATAAGAAAGAGCACCAAAGAACAATGCCTTTACTTATATTGAATCACCCAAGTTTGCAACAATTCAAGTATCCACAATGTTTCAGCACTTGCTCTCAGAAAATACTAACTCCTAGTTTAGTTCTCACTATTCCAACTATGTCTAACTCTTACAAATGAAGCTGGAGCCTGAATATATAGACAAATAGCAATAGGTCAGCCCAAAATTAGGGTTTACATGTTTAGGTTAGCCTAGCAAGTCGGCCTAGAGTTTTTAAATAAATAAAATTACATTAAATATTTGAAAACTATCTCCAGGTCGGCCTGTATTCTTCTAGAAACATTCCTCTTGATGGCACAAAATTCAAGGTTGTCTTTGTTGGCTAAAAGTTGCATGAATTGCACAAATCCCTAGGCAGTTGGAGGATGACCATTTTCCCCTTCTTTATTGGCTTCTAATTTTCTAGCCAACTCTTTGACTTTTTCCAATATCTCTTTTACATCTTCTAGATCTAGAACTGGAATAAATTTCACTCTTGTTTTGCGAGTCTCGTATTCTTCTAAGTACTGGGGCATCATTTTATTCCACTCAACTTGTAACTCATGATATTTATCTAGTTTTGAAATGTATATATCTACATCCTCCAAATTTTCTTTGGTGATTGGAGCACTACCAGAAGGGGCATAGATTTCATTCCACCATGACTGTAATCTATTAATATTCATATTCTTTTGGCCAAATTTCCTTCTCCCAGTCATTATCTCTAGAAAACTAATACAACTATTATATATCTCCTTCATTTTTCCTTGTAACTTCATTATCTTCTTTAAGGCCTTAGTAAGGAGTTCTTTTCTATAATTCCAAACTTCTATCCACTCCTTTACCTTTCCAATATCATCTGAAGTTAATTTTTCCTGAAGTACCTGCACGATCTTCTTTAGCTCTTTAGCAATAGACTCATCAATCTTATTGCATTTTGTAGCAAATTGGGAGGTTTCTTCAAGGAACTCAGATGCCTTAGTATGGATGGAAAGAATCTATTCAATTGATTCATCCCCTCTCTTACTGACTTCTTGAAGCCAGTCATGTGTATTATGCACAAAATATTTTAACTTCTCTATCTCTGAAACAACTTCTTTGGGAAACAACCCCTTTGGGATTGATGAACTACCATTGATGCAAACTTGCAGAGGTTTCATTGTTTCATTAAGTGTTGGACATATTTATAAACATCATTCAACTACTTTTGTAGCTTTTCCTTCTTCTATGTTTCCTTATCAATCCTTCTAAGAATGGTTTGTGAAGACTCTTGAAACTCTTATTTTTCTTGTTCTTTGGTAGTAGGACCCAAATTAATAGTTTGCACCTTGTAATCAGTCAGTCTCACTTCATCTTTGAATTTATCAGCTACAGGAATAGCTACATGAATGACTCTATTATTGAACTCATCCCTTGAAACCTTTGAGACTATCCTAGCTCTTTTCCTCTGCTTGGGTTGCCCCCATTGTTCAAGAAATTTATCCCAACTAGGAGTTTATTCTAGGACAATTATTGGCTTCTTACTAAGCCCTTTCTCCAGCCATTCAGGGACAACATCTTGTTTAGTTTTTACCTCTTTATTTGGACTTTCAACCACATTTTCCTCAACATTTTTCTCTATTAATGGTTGATCTTCCTGTTCATCTATGTCTTGGTGAGGACTGTCAGCAACCTCTTCCAAATTCTTCTCTACCTCAAGATGGTCTTTTGGTTCATCAATTACCACTTTCTCTGGAGACTTAGTGGGTTTTTCTTGGACTACCTTTGATTCCATATTCTTTCTTTCTGCTCTAGAGGTTTATTGCTTCATCTCTTGTACAAACTTTCTCCATTCTCCACTTTGAGGAGTAGAGATTTTGTCATCTTCTTCCTCTGATTGTTTAGGATCATTAGATATATTTCCTTCCTCATCGATGCCCTCTTCTGGAATTTGCATATTATGAGGAGAAAGAGAAGGGGAATTATTTCCTGTAGCTTCTCTCTTATCTACATCATCAGTAGGTGCCCCTTCATTTTGCATATCTTTCTCTACAGTCTTTGTCATAGTTACAGGGGATGTTTTATGCTTATGAGAATTCCTCCTAACATATACTTGGGGATTTTCCCAAGAACTTTCCACATCTACAACTTTGGTTGAGGAAGGAGCATCAGTAGTAGTGTTACCTTTCCTTTCCTTTATTGTCTTTTTTCCTTTCGTGACTACCTTCCTCTTCCTTATAGGTTGTGAAGTTTCTCCTTCTTCAGCTACACTATTAACCTTGGGGGCCTTCTTTGTTTTGGGAGATAACTTATCACCATACTTAGCCTTTGTCTAACTTTTAGTTTTCCTTTTTATTGACATAGGTCTTTCTTCCTCTTAAACATCCTCCTCATGAGGCTCAGTAGTATCATCACCTTTTTCAGCTTCAGCTTCTTCTTTAGATTGAGACTCCAAGTCTCCCATCAAATCATAGGCGAATTTAGTACCATCAGCTTCCAACTCCAAAACCTTATGTTTCACCCATAACCTAGAGTATTTTTTCACTAGCTCAGTGATTTGATTCAAGTTTGTTACTTCTTCCTCTGACAAGTTCACTAGAGGCAAGGGATTGTTCCTATAGGGCTCATAGTCATGGTGTTGAACCAGGTTTACCTCATCATCCTGCACTTGATTAGGCACCTCTGCCACCTTGTATAACCCTATTAGTTTAAGAGGTAGTATGGAAAATCTCCTCCTAATGACATTAGATTCATCTATGAAATTGTCCCAATAATCCTTGATGTGATCCTTATGCCTGAATGTTATGTTAGCTTATTTCTGGGCTTTGCCATAAGGATCAAACTTATTCCTATTGGTGTGGGAATATAGCTCAAATTATGCCATCTCTTTTTCAGAATGTTGAGCACTCTGAATAGAGGGGAAATCCTCCAAAGTTCCAATTCTCAAGGGGAATTCTACTCCTAGCCCCTTCTTATGTAATTCTTGTTGTAATATCTCTTCAAATCCCACCATTTTTCTTGTCAATTCTAGCATTAGAAGTTTATTGGTTGGATACCTTGGTAATCTGAGTGGAACAATTGGAGATCCTTGTACCCAGATGTATGTGAACCTTTGAAACTGGATGAACCATTGACCATATTGTTTAATCAAGTCCATGGAATCAGTAGAGACTCTAACATGGAGAGCATCTTGCAGTAACCTAGGGATGTACATGAAAAATGCATCATTGGCTCTCCTATAATTAGATATTTTATGCTGCAGTTGTGGGTAAATATCCCATATCCTGTCTTTCCCTATAGTCCCTTTGCAACTGAGACCTTTGTACTTAGTCTTATGTGCCAACATTTAGACAAGATATGAAGTCATGGTGAATCTATTGGCCTCTTGTACACTTCTCGGTTGGGCATCCAAATTGTTACTTATGATTCTAGCCCAATGATAATGCTTGTTAGCCACAATTTGTGTGATGGGGTAGAACATCCAATTCTGAAAGATGTGAGCTTCTTCTACTCCCATGACCCTGCCCAAAAGAGTTATAATATCATGATACTCCAGTTTGAAATCAGTCCTATGTAGTTGTTTGGGAGGCTTAGAGTAGTGTGGTTTAGGCTTCAATATCCAAGAATTTTTCATGATTTCCAAAGCCCTATTGGGGTCTTCATCATAAAAATTTATTGATTCCCCAATGTTAATTTCCTCAATGAGCTTGTGATGTGAGGTAATATTAAACACCTCTACAATGGACTCTTTAGTAAGATTTTCCATGACTCTTCCTTGTGGGCTAGTTATAATTCTTGTTCTAGAGTCATAGTGATTTGCACATTCTAAGACCAACTCTGGACAAAGTTGTGTTGGAGGGAACCCTGCTGCTTGAGCCAACCCAGTGTGAGTAATGATCTGTGCCAATTGGGTTGGTGAATTTCCATACATCCTCCATTGAAATTCATCATAATCTATATGTCCCATATTTGTGTTCGCAATCTTGGACTTCGTCCATATGCCCTTGAATTCATACTTCATCCTTTATACTCTCCTTTTGACCTCCTCTTGTACTAAAGCATCCTTTGACTTGGATGCCTTGTTGGGACTCAATTATGTTTGCATCTATTAGAAAGGACAAAAATTGCCAAAATGGAAAATAAAAATATAATACACTATATCACTTCCATGAAGCACCACTATATGCAATAATAATGCATTGAATCAAAATGATAATAATATAAACTCCAATAGAAATGCAAGGTAGATAATTCATTTTAGAAGATCTCATTATCAGATTGTACAAATCATGCAAGTAAAACTCATTCAAATCAGACAAGATTCATGAAGTGACCTTATAATCCCCTTATGAAAACTATTTACCACTAGTATTTGAGATTTTGAAACAACATGTAAAAGTTCGGGTAATCCAAACTAGCTCAGATTCCCTGGCCAAACTCGAGCTTGTGTAATCTAAGCAAGCTCGGATTCCCCAGAATTAGCCCATTGAGCATATTTGAGTTTGCAATCATCTGAAATTTTCAATAAATAGTCATTTGAGATAATCCAACACACACAAGCATAAACACCTTGAAATCACTGCACATATCATCTAAAAATGAGATTGAATTCGCAAGATATTCAATTCATTCCACATGATCCCATTATAGAATTGTGCAAAAAAAATATGCAAGAAAACTCACTCAAGTCAAACAATTTTCCATGAAATGATCATATAGTCTCATTGTGCAAACCTGTTTGACATTAGTATTTGAAGTTTGAAACAAAATGATAGAGATCAGGTAATCTAAGCAAGCTTAGATTCCCCGGCCGGAGTAGAGCTCGGATAATCCGAACAAGCTCAGATTCCCTGGACTCAGCACATTGCATACATCTGACTTGCAATTTCGTGGAACTTTCAATGGATGAAATTCCTTATCATAATCAGGAATTAATCATTTTGAGAACACTCCAAATATTGTTTCCATTCAGGGCTTAATTCATCTCATGCACTAGGGGATCGAGATTCATGAAGTTCGAGTACTTCAAGGGGTCTCAAATTACCTGAGTGAACTAACATTTGGGTAATCTGAGCTAGCTCAGAATTATCGAAATGCGAATTAAGCTAAAATTCTCACTAAGTGTTTACCTTTTAGTTCAATATTTTAGAGGCATAATGGATTTGGATAATCCGAGGGGGCTCGGATTTTCCGAGTGGACTAGAGCTTGGAAAATCTAAGTTACCTTGAAATTTCTGAGCTTAGGTCAGATTCAAAATTTTCTAAGTGTCGAAACTGTTTTTCCTTAAAATGATGAATGAAAATGAATTCACCCTCTAAAGATTAAATCATTATCAATTTAAGATGAAACTCAAATGACTCATGCAAGGATCCTTAACATCTTTCCTTCATTCATCAAATTTGCATCCTCTAGCAAGGGATTCACGTAACTAGGGTTTCAAATTAACGTTCAAAAATAAAGTGATACTTCAAAATCTCGATATCAATCATAAAAAAAAAGTGCATAGCATAGGTCTCAAGGGTATTCAACAAATCAACCTACCTGAACCTATTCAAATTGACACCCACATTTAACTCTTCAGAATGAACCCTTAAAGGACAAAAACCCTAGATGGCAAAGCAAAGCACGATACAAAATTAAAACCCCTCAACTCAATGGCTGACTTGTACCAAAATAATTAGCAATAACACATGAAATGAATCTAAAACCATCGAAGGAATACCAAAGAACATACCTTGAAATAGCGCACAATGTTGGAAGAGGAAATGGAAGACCCGTAATGGAGACCCTCAAACCCTAGAATGATCACACGGAGAAAACAAACCTTCACCTTGGAGTCCAAATTGAATGCTTGGGGGAGGAAACTTCTCTCACTTCAAATATGCAAAAGGAAAAATAACACAAATGACCTTTCAAACCCTTCTTTTATATTCATTTTGACTTTTTAAGCTCATTAAGCCAAGCAATAAATGCCTAGGCATACATCTTTAGAGACTCAAAAAACTGATTGGAGCTCGGACCTGGGGAGTCTGAGGTAGCTTGGATTACCTGGTTGGACTAATGTTTGAGTAAGTTGAGGGACCTCAGATTTACCAAACCTGCTTCATACTTGATCAACTTTTCCTCCCAATCAAAATTTCAAGTAAGGGTCAATGCTCCAAGAGTTAGAATGACATCATGGTGTTGTAATAAGGCATCTCAAATGCAAATTGATCGTTAACCACCTAGGTGAAACAAGACCAAGACTGAGAGACCTATCCTTTAAGGGGAAAAGGTCAGGACCCTAAGGAAAACAAAGAAACCAAACAAGCAAAAGAGGGTCCCTGCCTTAGGTGGGGTGTGTGTGCAAAAATTGCACAACACTATCCTTGACACCTGGCAAAGTTATGGCTAATAGCAAGATCTACAAACTGAGGAAGTTCTTCATGGATGAAATTGAGAATAAAATTTAGAATGGAAAAGTAGAATTTGATGAAACTCTTGCAAAATTTAGGTCAGTGACTGATGCTTTTGTTCATTGTTATGATAGGAAGATTATGAAAATTCTTCTCGGAATAAAGGATTTTACTATGATTTTGAGAGTATCTTCTATTTAGCAGGATGTCTTAGATCAAATAAATGAAGCAAATGATTGTGAAAGAGCCAAAAATTTTGAATTTGAAACAATGGTGTCTTGTGTGTCCATCCATCCATCCATCCACATAGAAAGGTTTTAGGATCAAATCACAGGGGGATTCTATACCTTATTTTGTTAATATCATTCTTGAATGGTTGTTTACTATGGAGGTGTGGTATGGTTGGTGATGCACAGCTTAAATATTGTTATGATGGTGCTATGCTTTCAAGGAAATGAGTGCATTTGTCTATTCATAGTTTTGGTTAACTTATTGTTGGTTTTTAGTGATTCTTGTTACATATTGATATGTTGGTTATTATCTTGATCTCCTTTGTGATCAAAAGAATAGTGAAGTTCATTGCATAACTCATGACCATTTTGCAGTGCTATGATCCGATGCTCTTTTACTTCTTACTCATTGTGTTCTCAATCACCACGTGCAAATGACTTAGAGGACATATCTTTATCACCATTTGATAGTAACTTTCATTATTTTTGGAATATTTGTTATGATTCAATCATTGTTTGACAGTGTTCTTCCTTTCTCAGTCCTATAGGAAAGAGGAAAATTCATAGTTTCAACTCTCTAACAATGATATTCCTTTCAGTGATTTCAATAACCTAATTCAATGTGTTATCTTCTTCATTTCTCAGTGCTAACAATTCCTACACAGTGTTTTCTCAGTCATAGTTACAATGCTCCTTTTGAACATATTATGTTGCTTAGATAGTAATGTTTTAGTGAATTCATATTTTTTCTTGCAAACGTCTTGTTGCACTTGTAGATCTTTGTTGTGCATAATATGTAGTCAAGATCCATTCAAATGGAGCTCTTTTGCAAAGGCAATAGGATAATGGTTTCAATAAAGTAACAGTGTTAGTGAGAGGTATGACAGTTGATACAATGAGAATGGAAGGTATAATGTTTTGACAGTAAAAGAATCATTTATCTACCACCATAGTGAAAAGTTCACAATTGCATTTGGTTTGTTAAACATGGCTCCTGGTACAACTATTGGAGTTGTTAATAACCTTCGAGTATGTTTTTATTTTCACACTGCATCTAAATTCATCTCCAAGATTGTTGTAAGAGAAATTGTTTTGAGATATGTGAACCATTTCCATCATTTTAAAAAGGGACAATGTTCTTGTGGAGAATTTTGGTGATGCTAAATGAAACAATCTGAAAAATAGGCTTGCACTATAATAATGTGCACTACATCAGATATCCAGTAATAACAAAGGGACATCCATCAAAGCATAACAACAGGTATTTTTTTGTCATATGTTGTAGTTACAAGTGCCTTGGTAGACATACATGAAAATGTGGAAGCATAGACAAGGAAAATGAACTATTTCAAAAAATGCCTCAAAGAAATGTGATATCATGGAATGTTATGATTAAAGGATATGTTCAAAATGGGATTTTTGAAAAGTCCTTAGAAATTTTTAAAAAAATGCAACCATTGAGTGTAAAGACCAACTCCTCAACCTTTCAAAGCATCATTGTATGCCTCCATCATAACACCGCATAGTTTGTTGCTAGCCTTTGCGGAGATGTGGGAAAGCTTGAAGTAAAGCTTTCCCACATCACCATTGGCATGACTTGAAGAGTTTGCGGGAGAGCGAATGCCTTCCATGATATCACATTTCTTTGAGTAATTTTTTGAAATAGTTTGCTTTCCTTTTCTATGCTTCCACATTTTCATGTATGTCTAGTAGGACTCTTGTGACTACAACATATGATAAAAAAAATCCCTTCCATTATGCTCTGATGGATGTCCCTTCATTATTACTAGATATCTGATGTAGTGCACATTATTATAGTGCAAGCATATTTTTCATATTGTTTCATTTAGCATCACCAATATTCTCCACAAGAACATTGCCCCTATTTCAAATGATGGAAATGGTTCACATCTCTCAGAATAATTTCTCTCACAACAATCTTGGAAATGAATTTAGATGTAGTGTGAAAATTAGAACATACTCTAAGGTTCTTAACAACTCTAATAGTTGTACTAGGGGCCATGTTTAACAAACCAAATGCAATTTCTAACTTTTCACTATGGTGGTAGATAATGATTATTTTTTCTTCTATTCCACAACATAAAGTAAAAGTCTTGAATTTGGAAATACCCTGCATCCTTCATTTTCCAAGCCAACTTCTCCAATTTTGCATAGCTCTCCCATGTTTTTGGATGTGATCTATCTCCTACACAAAAAATCATGTACCATTTTATGCCCTTCAATCCAACTACATGTAGGTATATTTTTAGTTCCTCTATCTTTCATCAATCTCCTTACTATTTGAACCTCACCAAACCTACTCACTTTTTCACAAATGTTTTAGGGAAGAAACATAAGTTGCAACATTTTTAGGATCCAACTAAAAAAGTAGTGTTGCTAGAATACTCAGCCTATTTTCATATATGATCCACAGACACCAAAGGTTTAACTGGTATCTTAGTAATAATGTTTAGGGTGCCCTCAAGATAGCCAACATAGGCATGAAGGTCAACCATGCACACCTAATGATCAACTATATATGTAATGCAATAAGGGTTACTGACCTTTAATATTATCATTAACAAAACTAATCATATTTAAAAGGGGATCTTCTTTAAAATATGCTTTCAAACCTGGCAACTATTTTTGTTTGTTTCAGTTTTGTTTTGCTATATTGGAGATTCACTAGGCACTCTTAATGTTGCATACTTTTTGGATTATGTGCTTTCTTCAGTTCCATTTTCTATTCTTGGCCTTTATTCAACATTGATATCTATGTTATTTCAATTAAAATTGGGGTCTACAACTGGGATATTTGCTAGGGAATTCAACTGGGAGTTGGGTGAATCAGTAGGGTTTTTTACTTTTGACATTATTGGAGGGTTAATGTCTTCATTTGCAAGGGTCACACAAGGAAGTGAAGTGGGAATTTTCTATGGTCAAGAAGGGGATGACCTTCCAACTCCTAAAAAAGTAGCCCACTTGGTGAAGTCAGTGTATGTCAAGAGATAAGGATTTATTACTCTAATGTGCAGGTTGTTACTGGAAACACATCAAACATTTTCCATAGTAGTTTAATGTAAATCAAAAGACCATTTCTTGGAAAGTTGTGGTTCTGAATCCTGATTTCCTTATGTGCAAGTCCTTTAGGCATTTTCCAACACTAGCATTGAGCTCATGATTAGGATACCCAATTCAAATTTGTTGGGGTTTTCACAGTACCAAAGCACAACAGATACATGGGTGACCAACAATGTATTACCATACTATCGTGACACAATAATCACTTATGTAACTATAGGGGAAGAGGTGGCTGAGAGCACCATCAATTTCTCATCCCTCATTGTCCCAACAAGAAGACCTCTTAGGTGTGTAAAACATGTTTCCCTATTTTTAAGCATGAGAACTCAATCAATTTTAGTTCCTATATGCTCTCCCATGCTTGGGATGAGATATAGGAGCCTTAGGCTTCATTTTTCAAGTATTTATTTCATGTTTTGGAGTCATATAAGCAAAAAATAAAGCATTGTAACTCATTTTTCTCAGTCATATCATTGAGAAACACTTTTATAACACATTTTTCAAAGCAAAGACACATATTTAAGTCTTGTATTTGTTGTAAGAACACCTTTTCTCAATAAAATTTTAGTATTTTTCCTTCTTAATAGTTGTTTTATTATGTGCAAATGAATGATTGATTATGTTTTTCTGTGTTTTATGTTTAAACCTCAAAAGAATTGTCTCATTTCCAACAATTTTAGGCAGAAATTAGTGAACAAAAAAAATTAAATAAACTATGAATTGACTAAATATACTAGCAATTGACAAAGCGGTGAATAAATATGACTAAATATAATGATTATGAAATTAATAAACAATGTACCATTATATTACCAATTGATATAAACCAGTGAACAAAAACAAGTAAATAAACTACCAAATTGATTAAAATGACTAAATACAGTACCAATAGATGGAAATCAGTGAATAAAAATGACTAAATAAGTGACCAGTTAACAACAATCAATCACTAAATTAATGACTAAATATACTACCAAATCGATCAATCAAAACAACCAATAAATGACAAAATGGTTTAGTCATAAATTTGGTCGCAGTATAAATGACTAGCAATAAACTACTAATGGTCATGTGACCATGCTTAGTCATTTATAAGTAGTTTTTAGTAGTTTTTTTAATCATATATTGTTGTTTTTTTACTAGTGCATGGTGGAAGAAATCATTACACATGGCATTGAAAGATGATACATATGTCTACAAATGTCCTCTACTATTGTACTTTTCAAACTTAGGAATCTCTATCCCTTGAGGGATGGGGTATTCAAAATAGCAAAAGATAAGGGGTTATAGTGACAATGAGGCTGGAACATAGGTTGAGAAGTAGAACTAGTCAAATTTTCCAATTGAGATTGCATCTACCCCATGTTCTATAATAGAGCATTGAGGACAAGATCTATTGATGGAGGTTGACTACTGAAGTACTAGAGATAGAGATGTTTCAAGCTCCGAATGTAGGAATTCCAAAATTCAAGGGAATTCAATTCACTCTAATTGTATGAATTTCCTTAGATGCAGTGGTAGCATTATTAGAAACAATATTGATGGAATGACCTGTGTCGACCATATGGATAGATACTCCAGGTATCAAAATATTCAACTAGTGACTAGTAATTCCCAATTGAAAATCTTGGGGGTTACCCAAGATGGAAGTGTATGATGGGACATGGGTCTCCATAATATTCACAATTCCTTGAAGTAGCTCCAAATCTCTTCGATCAGAAATAAGTAAATTCCTCAAACCATTAAGGAGATGAGCTACTTGAGAATAAGAATTTTTTTTTACTAAGAACTCTTTGAACTCTTCAAGTTTCACTTCCAAAGAGTGAATTTGATTGGTAGGAACTCTAAGAATAGCTTCCTCAGCTAAGGAAGGGGAAAAACTTGAAGGAGAGGTTGGTGGAGTATGTGTTTCAGCATGGGGAGGGCAGAATCTGATAGTGAGTCCCATAGAGAACTCAAATTTTATACCTCGACAAGGAGGAGTGAACTTTCCAAACCCCATATCAAAATATCGATAACTCCTAACTTCATGACTGAAGGTAGTGAATTGGGTTGTGAAGCTCATAAAAGCATCGCAACACTCTATCTAATACATGTCCTGATAAGAGTGAAGACATTTTTTGATAAAAAATGAAGGGAAGAAAAAGGTTCATATCAGCTTCACCAAAATGTAGAGGAGATTTAATACTCATGAGTCTCTAGGATAGAGAAGAGTCTACAGGGATAAAATTGTCCTAAACTAACTCAAAGGCTAAGCTCAAGTCACAAAGACAAGTGAAGGAGGTTTTTGCAATATTTTATGTTTTATGATAGATTTTGGAAAAAGGACTTTGAAGACCGAAAGAGCAAACTATAGAGGGATTTGGGACAAGCTAACTAGCTCTTGACCAAAGGATGACAGCATGGCACCCAGACATCCCTGTGTCACATTGTGGTCTCTCACAGTATGAAAGTAGAGCTTGTAGACAAAAACGCACAGAGCCTACTATCTATTTGGGAACCGAAATTTGAATGTTTAACTACACAAACAAAATTCTAAAATAAATAAAATGATTGCAAGAAGAGTACTAATGTGCAAGTATTTAAACTAAATAATATAGAGATTAAAAAGAGAAAAATAAAAGGAATAGACTCACAAGAGGTTCAGTGCTATGAAGCCTCCTGCAAAGCTCCACATGAACAACTTGCACACACATAGACAATGAAAATTAGTTGGGTTGTTTCAGGTTTTTCCTCAGTCAAACCCCCATTTTTGTGTTTTCACCTCCACAAAAAACCAAAAATACAAGTAGAGAAAGAAATAGACAATAGATAAGAAAGGTTGACAAGATAAGTAAATTAGACATGTTAGAATGCAAATATGATACTACACAAAGATGACAATGTTGTAGTGTCATAAAATGATACCCTATGGTGATTTCACACATGTATTTTGCCCGCTGAATTTATGGTACCTCACCGCATTAATGACAAAAACCTATGAGTCAAAATTTCATGATTCCAACTTCATAGGGGAAAATGACAAAGCATTCGCAGTCTATACACCTCATTTCTTGTGAAATCTTGTGTAGGATGCTTGCACAGAGCATGGGTGTCCACATGACACACTAGCATCCCTAAAGTTTTTGAGTTTCAAATGAGGAAATCTTGCATCCTTTGCCTATGACACACATCATTGTGACAAAATCATGAGTGTAATGACTCCTACCCATGCAGCCTCACAAAACTCCTTTTTTCTCTCATTCTCTCATTCATTCTAACTCTCTCTCTCTCATTCAATATTTCTCTCTTGCTTTATTCTCTTCTACATATTTTATTTCTTGATCTTTGTAGTGAACCTCTATAGAATTCTTGCCTCATCAATAGCCAAGGATCTCTTACAATAAAACATGTCTCATCTATCAAGTCAAGAGAGAGCCACAAACTATTGGTAACGCTCTCTTGTCTACTTTTATCTCATCTACTTACAACTATCTATTTGTCTCGTCTCTTTTATTTTTGATAGGGGCTCTCCTCCATAGTGAGGTTTGTTTCTGTCACACATCTTGTCTATTATATTTTACATCTTTTCTATTTCTATCTATCTAGCTATCCATGGAGGTGGAAACACCAAAATAGGGTTTTGACTTAGGCAAAGCCCAAAACAGCCCCAACAATTTTAATTTTCTCCATGTGTGCAGGTCTTTCATGTGGATCTTTGTAGGAGGTTGCATAGCATTGAACCTCTCGTAATTCCATTCCTTTCATTTCTCTCTTGTTAATAAAAATAACCATTCATAAATAATTAATAATCTAACAATATTAGACTATACCTATTTCAAATGGGATATGTTTAATTGTAGTATAGGAAATTTTATACCTTTATAATTTCACACTATGTTTGGGTCCCTTAATTTATTGGACTTAATTAAGCTTCTAATTTTCCAAATTATGCATTCCAAATCCTTATTTTTACCATTTTTTGAAAGGAGAACCAACATTTAATTAATGCATTTAATATATTAATTTCTATGGAATATGAGTGTCCTTGACTTATAGGCCAGGACCCATTCACCCATGGGCGAATGGGTCCCCTTTAAGTCCTAAGACCCATTTTTAAATATGTTTTTGGTGGCATTTTAATGATTCAAACTCAAATTGTAATTGTCATCTTTTGGAATCTAATTTTTAGGAAATTAGATAATCGCCTATAAATACCTAGTCTTTTTAGCATTTGAAATCTAACACACTTTATGAAGAGATCCTATGAGAAAATATTATTGTCAAGAGAATTCATGAGAAAATTTATGAGTTGTTTGTTGCAACAATTCAAGATCCTAACATCATGTTCAAGTTTATGTGTGTTTATGTCATCTTGTGAAGGCTAATATGAATTATTGATCCTAAAGTATCCAAGCATTTCAAGTATTCAAATCCATCAAGAAAAGAAAGATCAAGTCCCTTGGATATATGTGTTTGTCTTCAATCCTGTAAGGGAATCCATTGAAGGGTGGTGAGTTGTAGCAAGCAAGTGTTCATTCATCATTTACTTCTCCTTTGCCATTATATTTCTATCAAGGTTTAACTATCAAACTTAGGGTTTGACCAAGGAAAACCCCCATTCAAAAACAAATTATTTTTTCCTCTTTGTGTATGTGCAGATTATAGGTTGAAGAAGAATTGAAGAAATGTTGGAAGAGAAATTTTGTATTATTGTATAAGTTGTAATCATTGTTGCTAATCCATGGAAACTAAGTTGCATACTTTATTTCTAACTTTATGACAGTGGGACCCATGCCAAATTGAAGCTAATATCCAGCATCAGATGGTTGTCAAAAGTTATTTTAGAGACCTAGACTGACTCCCATTCACCCAAGGGTGAATGAGTCCCTTTGCAATCCTCAAAACAAGTTTTTGGTGATAGGTACATGTGTTTAGATCCTTCT
>VDFB02389494.1:0-61006 GCA_007258455.2 Sequoia sempervirens | reverse complement strand
AGCATTGATGGATCCTTGGGTAATAATGTTCCTATTGTGAAGGATCGATATGTTGTTGACTTATTTTCTTTCATTTCTGCATTGTTGTTCAGCTTGATGCTAGTCAATTTTTTTTGGTTAGTGGCTACGACAATTGATGTAGAAGCTTATGGAAGTGATACAATAATGTTTATGTTCAACAACATTGTTGCAGTCTTCATTGTACTTGTGAGTCAGGTTTTCAGATGTACATAGGATACAGGGCAAGTGGGGAGGCCAAGTCCTCACTTATTGTCAGAATAAATGCCACTTTTGGAGGTCCAAAAGGTCTTCAGTGGGGAGGCCTGATCCGGTGGACATTTTTTAGTGAAAATTGAAGTGTCTCATTTCTCTCCAGAATCAGCACCATCAGAAATATCTCAGCGTCCTGGTTCCAACGCAACTCGAACAGAGCAAAAAGGAGTCTGTTTGTGCAAGTTATGGCCAGTCAAACCTTGGGTCAAACCGGAATCAGAGGGCGTCCAGGAAGCGAAAAAAATGATGTCATCAAAAGTTGTCGAAGTTGGCATCATCGGGAAGAGCTCATCGCAAGCTTTCCAACGCAACTCATTTAGTCGAAATCTGACATAGGAGGCTCAACTTATCAGCGGTCAAAGTTTGCAGTTGACTTGTTGAGGTGGACCGTACGGATGCTAACGTCAGCATTCCATACTGTACGGATGATGAAGTGGCCGAACCAAGTTCTGACATGTGGCTTCCCTATCAGTGTTGTACGGAACCAATCAGATCACGACACGTGGCATCCGTACACAGTCAGCATTGACGTGGCAAGTACAGTTGGCAGTCCAATCAGCATGCCACGTCACCGCCCAGTCAGCAAGCCACGTCATATGACACGTCACCTCCATGTCGGCTTCCACGTCACCAATTTGTAGATCAGTCAGCATGCCACTTGTCAGACACATCAGCGTACAGTTTGTTCTCTCTGCCAGTTAAATCTCGCCACGTTGCACCCTCCTGGTGCGACACGTGGCAACCGGTTTTCCTCCCTCTCCGCGGCGGTTGTTGGTTTGTTAAAAATGATTGTTGAGGGATTCGAACCCCCAACATACCATCTCCAGACTTGGCACCCTACCGTTCCACCAAATCCGTGGCCTATACTATTGATAGCGATGGTTACGTTTTGTTACAAAGCGGCCAAAAATTGGCTATTAAAAGCCAGCGGTCCGGGTTGAACCCCCGACCGTCAGCCAACTAAAATACATGGCCACCGGTAAGCCATGCGATGGCTTAAGTGTATATTTAGCATCGGTTATTTTTGTACAATGTTTTTAAACTGATAGCTATAAAATATGAACAAACTCTCTAGCTTTATAAAAAATAAACAAACTTTAATCTTTTTAAAGATTAAATCAAAACCCCCAAAACCAACAAAAGCCCGAAATGAATAAATAAAGGGCTAAAATGAAGATTAAGGGGGATTTTTGAAGATTTTTTTATGTAAAAGGGAGATTGTAAAAGATTTTTATGTATTTGGAGAGATAAGGTGAATATTTGCAAATCAATTGGTTAGTAACCAATTTGAGAAAATTCTTTGTATAAAAAGGGGTGTAAGGTGAGAGAGAAAATCAAGTTTTCTTTTAGGTAACGAAGTCTTGAAGCTGTGGAGATAATCGAAAGAGAGGTCTTGTAGAGATTCCATTCTCGCACGTCAGAGCGTTGTTATGCTGCCGAAGTGCTTGGAGAATGATTGTGGTTCTTTGTAATCGATTTTGGAGTTAATCGGATCGGTCTCTCTATTGGAGTGGACCCGGAGACGTAGTCACTTTCGTGACGAACTCCGTTATCAACTGTTTGCACTTCTCTTCTTCTCTCTCTTTCTTTCTCTCCTTTCCTTCCTTTCTGTTATAATCACCTTGTTATTACTTTCATTTTGTTATTTCCATAAGTTAATTTTGATTTAATTAACTTGGAATAATCATTGTAAAAGCATTGTAAAAGTTAAGCATTCATTTCTGCAATTTAGTCTAGATCCTATACAGATCAGTTGGTGATATTTTCAAGGTTATGAAATGGGCCTATCATGAAATTAATGATATTAATCTTAAAAATAGGGTTCTAAAAAGCAAGTTGGAGGAACTAGAATTGAAGTTGTATGCTCTGAGCAATGAAGAAGGAAAATAGAAAAAGAACAATATTGGAATGAGAGATGATGACATTGAGGACAAGTATAAGACTCTGGAAACTAAAATTGTTAAAATAAAAAACAATATGAAAAATATTGTGGAACAAAAGCATAGAATGGCTAGGAACAATTCCATTATCATCAATGCAATGTCTGAAAAGTTGGAAAAGTCACAACAGGGCTTGCTTGTTGTTGATCTAGAAGAGGACAAGGATAAAAGCAAGAATGAGGACTAAGGAATATCGAAGAGGACCCATGCCAACCTTAAGAGGAAAGCACCTCCTACTACCCATATGGTCCAGATCTTAAAGAAGGGGGTTCAGGAAATGAACGACATGGAAGCTGAGACAACTAAAAATTTAAAGTCCCAAGTTTAGTCGCTGCTAGCATTTTTTTTGGTCTTTTTGGGTCTTTTCTGTGGCCCTTGCTGGCATTTTTTGGTGGTTGTGGATTTTTCATTTTTTTTCCTCTCTATAGCCTCTTTTTTTATGGCGTCTTTGATGATCTTTTCTTTTGTTTGTAAACTTTGTGGTTTTGGGTCCCTATAAAACCCATTTTTTCCTCTTTCAAATTTTTTTGTGAAGATGAATTAAAGATGTATAGATTTGAGTTCTTTACACTCCAAAGAATTAACCATGATCCAGAATGGAATATTTCCAAGGGGATAGTCAGAAAGCATGCCCATGTTCATCATTTAGAAGACTTTTAGCTTAATTGTTATGACGAACACATAATAAGGAAAAGATCATATCAAAGATTGTCAATGCAATCTATGTGAATTCTTGAGTTCCATGACATTTTAGATCGGTTGGATGAAGATGATGGAGAGGTTTTGAATCCAGTTTATAATGAAAACAAGGTTTATAATGAATGCATTCTGGATCAAAATTATGAAGATGGAGATATAGTGACTATTGAGGAAATTTCTCAACAACTTTTGGTGGAGACTCAACGATGCATTGATGAATTTCATAGAAACTTGAGAAAAGATGTAGTCAAGACCACATACTCACTCTATGTAAATAATAAATAGCGAGAAGAAGGTGAGTCCGAGCATAAGGAGCTAGCTAAGATGAAAAGAAAGGATAGCAAGATAGATACAACATTACATATTGAGGAGAGAACTCGCGACGCCCCAAGCTAGAGTTTCATTTGCGTGAGCTAGCTAGCATAAAGAAATTGGACCAAGTAAGGTCAAAGGGATGATGAAGCTTAAAAAAAAATATTCTTCCACGGAAAAGCTGAAGATTCAACCATTTACTGATGAGGAAATCAAAATGAAAATGAATACTCATGCTCAGACATGGTCTACATCCTAGAGGGTTCAATCATTATTTACTTCTCCCCCTACATTAATTATAGTTGTAGTAAAGAAAACAATGGGAAAGTCTCCTATGGCTCTAGATGAGAGCTCTGAGCTAAATGAAGGTCAAATCAAGGAATAGATGGAGAAATTAGTTTTCATGATGGAATGAGTAAAAGAGAAGAAATCTAAGGAGAAAACCATGGTACAATTAGTAATGGAAGAAATTCCAAATGAAGGTTCAGTTCTTATGTATACTGAAGAAGAATAATTAATAAGAGGAACTATCACCCTAGAGGCGGGAAACCATGAAATAATTGTTGAAAAAGAAATATGGGAAACTACAAGACAGTTTCCCATTGAATATGTTGTTATTGAAGACACAATTGAATCCCAATTTCTGCTAGGAGATATTGAAAAGAATGTTGAACAACCACAGGTTTTTGAAGAGAGAGGAGAAGACCCAATTGAAGTCAAAGCAATAGAGAATTCACAAACTTTGGATGGTAGGGAGATGAATAAAGAGAATCTTGATGTAACAGGACATGAAGGAAGTGATGCCTTGAAGAATGATATTGAACACATCACTAGATAGTAAAATATAAGTCTTGGAAATGAAGAGACAGTGTTGAATCCCAATAATCCAAAATCTAAGCCAATGACTACTAAAATTTTTCACATCCTAGATAATGTGATAGGGATGGTTGAGAATATAAGACGAGAATTTCATGAGGGTACTAGAATCTAGGAACAAAGAAATATTATAAAGGTACAAAGTAATGAAGATACACTTGATTGGTTGATCAAAGAATTGGCTTCCCCATTGGAAGTAGAATTAATACCTCTAGATCTCAAGAGCTTAATGAAGGAAGTGGAGAATCCTAAACCTAGGAAAAGAGTGAAAACAAAACATGTCATGTAGAAGAATGTAGATGGAGGAAGAACACTCCATCTAGCTACTTTGGTAGTACAAAAAAGTAGATATGAAGTAATTCCTAAGGAGTATAGAGTGACAAGTATCAATGTTGGACATTCATCCTTGGGACAAAAATTAGAAGAAATGAAGATAAATTTAGAAACAACTATTTCCATGGTGCAAAAAAGTAAACAAAAGAAAAGAGAGATGAAATAATGGATTGCTCATTTGGAAAATTTAATAGTATCATTAGCCCAATCCAGTTGAACACAAGTCAAATTGCCTAAGAATCCATTGCTCATCTCACAAGAATAGGGTGGATGCTATAAAACCACTTCACCATAAAATGAGTGTATTTGAAGAATGGATGGAGTACTTGGTAAGGAAATGAGAAGAATTAATCATAGATACAATTGGGAAATACAAAGCACACCATTCGTTTCAGAAATCTAAAAGATTGGAAGGCTAATGCAAGTTCCTTCAAGATAAAATTTATGCTGAAAGGCGATATTTAAAAGCTCTCATTCAGACGAATGTCTAGAATTTGATAAGTGAAAAAATAGTCACAAAATAAGAGGTTCTGATGTGTGTAAAAATTGGAAAAAAACATGTAGATTGGGAAGGTGAAACCTTAATGCAATATATGGAAGGATTTGAAGAAGTCACCGAGAAATGTAATAAATTGATTGACAATGATCAAAATTTCATTGAAACAATAGCATGAGAAGATTGTGTTCCCTAGATGATAGGATAGGAAGGCAAGGAAGTGAAATATTTCAAGGAATGGCTTCAAAAGGTAAATAAATACCATGTTTAGTCATTAAATCGGGAAGTCATTGATTAAATTATATAGTGTAGAAACACCATGGCTAAGTATGAAATATAGAAGATTTAGAGGAATGCAAATGTCCTCCAGATATCAAAAAATTATGCCAAGCTCAAATATAGCTAGAAGGTAATGCAAGGAATTTTGAAATAGCAAATGCATCAATTATTGACTTCCTTCTGGGAGTACCAATTGAAGAAAGGCAAAGAAGAGTCATCGGGCCTAGAGTTTGATAAAAGGAAATGAATGACCAGATATAGGATATCAGAAGAAGACAAAAGGATATGTTGTTGAAAGTAATTTACAGGTTGTTCCCAGTCCTGGTGGAGGCATATTGTCCCATAATTTGAAGAGGACTAGTAGCCTAGTTTTGTGAAGAGCATTTGGGTACCAGAGCTTGGAGTTGAGGATCAATGTTGATTAAGAAGTCAAAGTCTTGATGTTGTCTAGAAGATTCCAACAACAATTGGCATCTGCCACATGCTATATTTTGATTTGTTGTTTATGATTCCTTTGATAGACTTTAAGTTTAGAATTACGGGGCCTTGTTCCTATAAAAGGCCATTTTATGCTTTACTTTTATTTTGAGTTTAGAATTTGTGGATGAAAAAAGAGCCAAAACTTCTTTAAGTTTGTTGTTTTTTTCTATTTTATGAATCATTCTAGATTAAAAACTCGCATACACATAAAATTGATCAATATCAAAGCTAATTTGAAAGCTACTAATTGTTATCTTTTGTAGTTGGTTGTTTGTGCAGCTAGAGAAGACCATATGCTACACTGCTTAATGGTGCATACAGAACCTACCCAGTGTCCAAATTAAACCCCTTTCTTTAAAAGCTTGCATGATTCTATGCCTAGCTTTGATGTAATTTGGTGATGTATAGAATGGTTTTCTTTGATTTGTTTAATTCTTGGGGCATGCATGAATAATACCTAGGAGCTCTTTTACTTTTCAAGTACTTTTGATGCTTTGTTTTAGATTAGATGTTTAAATTTCAAAAAATGTACCAAAAACTAGATGAATGAATAGAAATTTATTGAAAATATTTCATGTCAATTGTATTGTTGAATGCTTAAAGATAAATCTACTTAAGTGATATAAAATTTATTTCAAATACATGAAATATTATTGCATATTTATCAATTTCATGGAATTGTCTAATAATCAACCCGAGAATATCTTTAACAAACCTTATGATTCCTTTTAGGTCTAGAAATTACTGTTTACCCCTCGTGATTAATAGCATTGTCATAATGAATGCTAATGAAAACCTAGTATGGTCAACACCTAACTTAAATACGCCTTCAGATTAAGCTAAGATAACTTGCAGATTTAGGTTGTCCTAGTTTAGTCTTTCAAGTAAAGATAGGTTCCCACAGCCTATTTGTGAGGATTTATCTACACTGTTGGTGTGCAACTAACATCATGATCAACAAGAACTACCGCTACAAGGAGGGCCTTTTATTGTTCTTTTGGTTTCATTAAGGCTAAAGCTAGAGTCTCATAGAATTGCTAGGTCTTGGTCTAGTTATCCTTGTGTAACTTTAGTCAAACTTAGTGGTCCTAAGTCATCTAGGCCTCAAAGGACACGAAGCACAAGTGTGATACCACAAAATATGACTATTGTTATACCTACCTTACCCATAGCAATGGATTTATTTAATGTAGAGTCATCGATCCAATTTGTTGTGTAGAATGAACTCATAAAGAATTCAGACAAGTTGTGGACCCCAAGTATTACTTTCACAAAGACATAGAAGAACATATCAGTATCTTGAAGGATACGTGTATATTAGAGCATGGATTCAACATGAAGATGTCATGTGTATGTTGTTTCCATATACCTTAAGTGATGAAGTTTAAAAGTGGTACACCAACCTACATAATAATTCATTTAGATCATGGCAAGATATGGAATGTTAATTTTTAGCCAGATTTAGAACACTTGTTGATCCTACCTTGTTATATAACTAATTTTCTCAAATCAGAACGTTTAATGGTGAACATATAATTTATTTTAATAATAGGTTCCAAAAGGCTTATTCTAGGTTACAAGCTTGCACTTTAAGTAGTGGACAATTTTTCTGCCATCACAGTTTATTACACATAAATAGATCCTTTAAATGCTATGTTTTTGAAACAAAGAGAAAATTCTCCCACTACTTTACCAAATTCCTACACTAAAGCTGTAAGTGGCTTATTCTAGGTTACAAGCTTGCACTTTATGTAGTGGACAATTTTTCCACCATCACAGTTTATTACACAGAAATAGATCCTTTAAATGCTATGTTTTTGAAACAAAGAGAAAATTCTCCCACTACTTTACCAAATGCCTACACTAAAGTTGTAAGTGGCTTATTCTAGGTTACAAGCTTGCACTTTATGTAATGGACAATTTTTCCACCATCACAGTTTATTACACAGAAATAGATCCTTTAAATGCTATGCTTTTTAAACAAAGAGAAAATTCTCCCACTACTTTACCAAATGCCTACACTAAAACTGCAAGTGTAAATTTAGAAATGAAACACCTTAGAAGTGGATTGTTTGCAAATGGTAGAAATGGATTGAATAAATATCCTGAGTGTGAATGGAGTTTTGATAAATCATCCAATGACTCTTAATTATTTTCCTTCAGTGGTCTAGAATGGGAAATTTCCTCAAAATACTTTCTTCCAATCAAGAAATAGTCAAGCTTTAGTCCCTCACCCAGGTCTAGCTATTACAAAGCTACATCCTAATGAAAATTATCTCTTCTCACAAACTCAAGAGAGTCAAAAGGTCATAAATCTTGATGATAACGAAGAAATTAAGGAAATCACAGCTCAACTCAAAAGATTAACTACATAAGTTACACAATTAAGAAATCAAAATTTTTACTCTTAGAGTAATAATCAAAATTCAAAAATTTGGGCATATAATGCTCCTAGACCATCTAGACCTTGGAAAAAATAACCAAATAATGGAGGAATATATATACATTTAGATAACACTAATTCATCTGGTGATAGACCTATGTCAAAGGTGAATTTAGTTCATCTTGCGATGAACAATTGGTGTAGAATCCACAACACAAATATTCATTCTGAAGTGGACTATCCACGGTTTATAACCAACCCATATATTTTTTTAGCTGCTACACATTATAATGAACAGTTTGACTCTCATCCTCCTAAAGGGAATGAATTAGTTCCAATAGGATATGATTCTACTATGGTTCTTGAATGTTACAAACATGTTGAGTCACCTGTTGTTGTCATGAGTTATACTTATGAACATGAAGGAGATACTTCAATCATGACTTTAGAAACATACACATTTCCTTATCAACATGGAAATGAACCTCGAGATGAAGCTAATGAAATTCATTCTTTTAATAATATTCAAAAGGACATACTTATTACCTAAGAATTAAAGAAAATGGTGGAAGTAAATTCAAAAGATCATTGACTATGTCAATCCCTCCAAATTACTTTAATACTCCACCTGATGAAAAATCAAGTAATTATCAAGGGTTACCCAAGGTAAACCCTCAATATAACTGATCAAAAATTTCACTAATTCAAAATGTAGATTTTGTTGATCAAAGCAATTTGACTAATTATTTAGTGAAAGAGATAAAAAAGGTAAAAATTGACCTTCCTTTGTTAGAATTTCTCAAAACGCCTATGATTAGGAAATATTTCTTAAATACTTTAGAATATTTTCTAGAAGAAGGTAAATCTAAATAATCTCAAGCAAAGGATAACTTCATTAAGGAAAAAGAAAAAAATTGTATTTCTATGGTGGATGCGCAAGGAGCTCTCTATAAAGGAAAAATGGAGTGCCCACCACTTTTGCTCACATTGAGAATATTCAATAAGAATCTCCATAATTGTTTGGTTGATTGTGGAGCATGTCTACTAATGTGATTCCTTTGTCCATATGCGAGAAGCTAGGTTTAGCTCCAAAAAAATCCTTGAAGAAAGTCACTCGGCTTGAAAAAAATGAAGTAATTGTAGTCAGAGAGTTAATCAATATTCATATGGAGCTAGCTTCGAATCCTAGAATTCAATAGTATATAGATATTCAAGTTGTTGAGATACTTGATATTTACAGAATGCTATTGAGCAAGGATTGGTTGAAGACTTTGAACGGATATACAACTATTGATTTCTCACATTTGTGGCTACCATGGAAAGGAGTTCCTAATCAAATAAGAATTGAGAGAGAACCACACATGAAATATATGATCACTGATTACGATAAAAAAATGTTTTATACATAGATGTAGAACGAGGTGTTTATAAAATTTGAAGTTCAATAGTTAAAATAGAAGAAGTTTTCATGTGTAATTCCAAAAAGAATATTTAGATTAATCCTAGATTATATGTGTTAGTTGAATCATATTATTATTCTTTCAAAGAAGATAATAGTCATTTAAATTTTTTTTGGAAGAATATTGTTATAGAAGCTCAAAAGAGCAAGAAAATTGAAAACTTGTTCAAAATATTTCTATTGCAGGGTTGGTGAAGGTTAGACAATTTTGCACACTTAGAGGACAATTGCATAATGTGCCTAGAAATAATTTAAAAAATTAAAAGCTAGCGATGTTCAAAAAATGTTGTGCTTGATAGCCTGAACCCAAAATACTTGGAGACAAAATGTAGGACAAATAGATTGAAAATGTTGATACATCCACTCTCAACAACACCAAGCTTAAATCTATCGAGGATAAAAATTATACCCTTAGGTTCAATGGATCTAAATTGAAACAAGGAATTGGAGTTGAACTCATTTGTTTGCAAGGTAAGTCTTTTCTTTCTTTTTATCAAATATAGTTCCAATATACTAATAATGTGGCAGAATATGAAGCCCTCATTCACAATTTGATGGTCACGATAAAGAAGAAAGTCAATATTTTCAAAGTGTTTGACTATTCAGAGTTGTTGGTCAGGAAAGTTCAAAAATAGTATATTTTTCATTACAAATGCTTGTCTAGCTATCAAAGTAGGGTGTGGGATTTGATATAATATTTTGATTCCTTTAACATCACTCACATCCAATGAAGATTCAATTAGAAAGCTAATGCTTTAGCTACTGTCACCAGTGCTATAGAACCTTTAGATGCTTATGATTTCAGGAGATTTACAGTTGAGCTAGTGCAGTTACCTTTGGTTCCTGATACTGTTATAAATTTTTAGGTGTTCAAAGATGATCGACACATATTGGAATTTATTACTAACACTAGCATCTTCAAGGCAAAAATAATTGAACAAATAGATCACATCAATGACGAAATTTAAGATGAATTATCTTAAGCTAAAGATAATACTATTTGGAAAGGGATAATTGAGTTAGAAAGTCTTTTTGATGTAGATCAGATAGTCCAATAGAAAGACCTACCTAGAAGTGACGGAGGGAAGTTTGAATTATACAATTTGAATACCAAAGAATATCCAAAAAATGTGTTTATAGGAAAGGTCTACACTATAGAGGAAAACATAAATATTGCTTAGGCACTCAAAGATTATTGGAAGGTTGTAGCATGGACATACGAAGACTTGAAAACCTAGGATACTTCAATTATCACTCATACAATTTTGTTAAAGCCTGATGTAAAGCCTTTCTAAAAAAATAGGGACCTGTAAATGCAATCTTGTCCAACCTTTTATCCAAAAATAAGTACAAAAGCTCCTCTAAGCCCGAATAATTTTTCCTATTAAGCATTCCATTTGGGTGGAAATTTTTGTGCCTGTCAGGAAGAAGAATGGAGATATACAACTATGTGTGCATTTTCAGAATCTTAATGAGGCTTCTAGAAAAGATAATTATCATCTTCCTTCATTAGAAGAAGTGTTTCACATTGTTAATGGTTCACAGATGATTTCCTTCTTGGACAGATTCTCTGAATATAATCAAGTGATGGTTACGAAGGAAGATAGGATGAAGACAATGTTCACCATAAAGTGGGGAACCTTCACTTGCAAAATAATGCCATTCGAATTGATAAATGTTTGAGCCACATTCCAGAGAGCTATGGATTATGATTTTTGAGATTTGATAGAAAAATGTATCATAATTTACATTGATGACCTCATGATATTTTCAAAGAACATAGGAGATCATGTCTATGATCTTAGAGTAATATTTCAAAAGTGTGAAACTTATGGAGTTTCGATGAATCCTAAGAAATGCATTATTGGGGTAACTAAAGGAAAATGACTAGGAAACATTATTTATGAAAGAGGCATTTCATTAGACCTAGAGAGATTGAGTGCTCTACTCAAGTTACAGCCCCCGGGAAGTAAGAAGAATTTAAATCGTATTTCGATAAGATCAATTTTGTCTAAAAATTTATTACTAGATTTTCTAAAATAGTGAAACCACTCAATGATATATTAAAGAAAGATGAAAAAATTGAGTGGATTAATGAAGCTAAACTTTCCTTTGAAAATATGAAAGCTACAATTGTGGAAGCACCAGTTCTGGTAAGTCTGGATTATGTTAAACCTTTTTATATTTACTCTTTTGCTTCTGGTCATACTTGTGCAATGGAGTTGACACAAAGAGGTGAGAACAGAGAAGAAAATCTTATTGCTTTTATGAGAACTCCATTTAATGAAGTGGGGCTTAGATATATGGATGTTGAAAAATAATCCTTTGCTTTCATCAAAGCTATGCAAAAATTCTTACATTACATTCTTAGAAGTATAGTCAAGGCTAGTGTTCTTGATGTCGCAATAAAAATGTTGCTAGCACAGAGTGAGCTCAGAGAAAAGAGAGCTACGTGGGTTACAATTTTGAAAGAATTCAATTTAGATATCATACCCATGAAGCTAGTTCAGGGACAAGCCTTAGTCAAATATATTGCCAAGATTGATCCACAAATCTCCAATCAGCAATATACTTTGGATGTAAAAGATCAAAATGACTGGTATTTGGATATATGGAATTACCTTATCAGCCATAATTTCCTTCATCACATGAAAAGGAATCAAAGAAGAGCCCTAAAGATAAAATCTTAGAGTCATATGATTAAAGGAGGGGTTCTATTCAAGAAGAATCATGAAGGAATTTATCTAAGATGTTTGAATAAGATAGAAGCAAATTAAGTGTTGAAGGAGTTACATGATAAATTTGGAGCAACTCATGGAACACCTTTAGCTACTGCATAGTTAATACTAAGAGCTGGTTATGAAAATTTTTAAAGATACTTGTGAACACGTAAAGAAATGTTACAAATGTCAAACTGTTGTAGACAAAGGAATATTTAATGCTTGACCATTATGGTCGGTCATGGACATGTGCCTTTTCTCACAATGGGGTTTATACTTCATTGGCACCATCAATCCTCCATCATCTGCAGGTCACAGGTTCATGCTAATTGGTACCGATTATTGTACTTGATGGACTGAAGCATGTCATAGAAAACAATGCACCACATATGTGGTAATCAAATTCTTAGAGAAAAACATTTTACCAGGTTTGGAGTACCATATGCACTAGTATGTGATAATGGCCCAACTTTTTCCTAGTTAATTTTTTCTAATTGGGCATTTGAATACGACATAACATTAAAATTCCCATCTAACTATTATCTGTAGGGAAATGGGTTAGAAGAATCATCAAACAAGAATTTGTTGGATATAATCAAGAAATTGGTTGAAAAGAATCCTAGAGAATGACATTCTTTACTAAAATTTTCCCTTTGGGTACACCATTATACAATGAAATCCACATTGGCGAACTCTCCTTACAACTTATTCTTTGGGGTAGATCCTATATTGCCTATAAATTTGAAAATCCCTACTTGGAAATTTGCTCAAGAGAACACTAGATTAGATGACCAAATTGAAGCTCGATTGTTGCAATTGATGCACTCAGATGAAAAACGTACCCAAGCTATAAATCGCTTTGTTAGCCACCAATCTATGCTAAAACAATTGTTTGAAAAAAGGGGATTGAAAACTTTCAAAATATCTGATTTAGTCCTATATTGCAACAAAGCCCATGAGCATAAAGGTGAACATGGTAAGTTTGATAAATTATCGTCAGGTCCTTACCAGGTTTCTAAAATTTTAGGTGACACTGCTTATAGACTAAAAAATTTTACTAGAGAAGATATCCCATTGCTTGCCAATGGGAAAGTTTTGAAGCATTACTTCAAGGCTTAGTATTGGTTGCTAGTTTTTGGGCTAGTCTGTAAATAGTTTTCTTTAAATAGGTATTTTGTAAATAGTTTTGTTGGGTGTTTTGTTTTAATGCTTTATGAGGTTTTGAGTGGTCAAGTTATATGGTAATGAGCAACATTTGAAGGTGGTCAAAATAAGAGAACGTTAACTCTAGAAATATGATCTATCCTTCAATCAAAAGTAGTCTGCTAATTATAAGTGATTGGGGAATTGTTTAGTTTATTTTAATTTAGCCTACATAGATCATTCATTTAATGTTAAGTTACAAATTCCAATATCTTAAATCATTCTACTAAAATTTGGGATAGTAGTTGTTTGCATTAACTGAAAAATAAAAAGGTGGCCTTTGTTACTAGTATAATTCCCAAGCTAATAGTAGGGTTCATTGCCTGCAACTTGAAGCAAATGAGCTTATATGGAAATATAAAAAAAAAGAGTATTAAAGAAATATCAAAAGAGAATAAATTCAACTCTTTAGGGTATCCAAATATCTCTTACAGGGCTATGGACACCTAGCTAGTAGTAGATTTATGCTTGGGGGTGTTATAGAGATAACCTTATCAAGGCGATGGATGCTTGATTGGAAGCAAGGCTCTATCCAAGGTTGGCTTAAAAGGAATTTCCAAATTATTTAGGTTAATGCAAACATTTCCTATGCACTAAGTTTAATGTAGTATAATTAATCAATTGCACACACATAAGCTCAATAACGTTTGATTTTTTATGCTAGCTAAAAGTGAAGATGGAATGCTAGAATGAGTATCTAATTATTTATAATTTGAATACTGAAGAAAGTTGGGACATGGTTATTAGATCTTGAAGTGACTTTCTATTGTTTTATTTAGTTTTTTTGGTTGCTAGTTGTTGTGTGGTCTTACAACATGCCCCATTTTGTTCCTTGGAAAAATTTGGACCCACCTTTTTTCTTCTCCTACCTTTCCTTTTCTACCCTTTGCTTTTGCTTGCTTAATGTGTTGCTTTCAAAATAAATGGTAAAATGTAAGTTTTGTTTCAGCCTTCTTGGTCATTTATTTAATTCTCTATCTTTCCTCGACTCAAGTTTTCTCAGTTTTCTTTACTAAGTTTCATCAAATTTTCAAACCCAAAAGTCCTAGAGTTGTGTGGTTGTGTCAAGGATCCAGTATCTTTGTCCGATCCTAATTTCCCACCCAATGGATGAGTCATCTTGATGCACATGAGTCTTTTCTTCATTGGTCATTTTGATAGTTGCTTTTCATTTCTTTAGCCAAAGGATAGAAATTAGAGGTTCCATTGCAAACATGTTCAAATAATTTTTAGTTTTGCTCAAACCTAGTTCTCCATTCCTCTCTTTGCACCCAGTTCTCATGAACCCAACAAGTAAATGTTCATGGTTTTCAGTAATCTTCATAAGATCTAGAACTGGATGATTCAAATCCCATGATCATCAATGGCCATATATTTTAAAAGGGCTTTTCCTCATAAGAATCAATGTGACATGCAAGAGTGCCACGTAATTTTCCACATCATCTTCTTCTCTAGTGGTGGGCCTGTATAGAAACCAAGGTGTTCATGATTTCAAACCTAATCCACCATGATTGCACATTTATTCAAGGAAATTAATGCATTGTAGTAGGTAATTAATGAAGGTGGAAAACCACACATTTACTTGGTACCACCTTGATCATGTAGATACTTTTACAATGCCTTACCTCATGCCATACTGCTAATTTACAAGGACATTGAAAAATCAAGACCCACATTGCAGTGCACAAAGAAAGGTAAACCTCGAGTAACCAGGAACACAACTACCGAGAGTTTCAAAGCTACATCCAAAAAGCAATTTATTTTATTACTAGTGAAACTAGGTATGTCTTGGATAAATAAAATTCTTTTAGTCATCTTATGGATGCACATCTCTAGATAATGGTATTTCCTCTTGATATTGAGATTATTGATTGTTTTGAAATAAATTTAACCAAATGGTAAATTGAATTTTTTATAAATTTATTAAAATGACTAGTTAAATTTAATCCTAACACACACACAAGGCATGTATCTGAAAAAATGCAGGACACATAGGAAAAAATGAGTAGTTTTGAAACAAGTCCAGAAAAATAGTTGAAATATATTGCTTCACAAGTTGTACCAGTGGGTGGGATAATAACTGATACCCATCTAGGATGGTTTTCTGATGTCCAATTGATTGCACGATCCCATAAATAAAATGCCTCTCAGTGTAAGAAAAATGTTATAGAAAGTGGGTTACATTTAGCAAGAGCATTTTTGCCAGCAATGGAGGCCCCTGAACTAGTTATGCAATGCTTGAATTATTATGATCTAGTTAAGAGAGTTGTTGAAAAGGAGGGAAGAATCTATATAGATCTTTCCATGAAAATAATTGTATATAAATTTGGGCTCCCCACATTTCTTCGGATGAACCTGATGGATGTGAGAACAAAGGCTAGAACTTACCTGAGCATCGAAGAATATACCAAAGAAATTATGAACACATAGTGGTGCCAGGACAAAATCACAAAGCAAACAAAGCCAATTCTAAGGTCTATGTTCAACCTAGATTTTCAAGATGTTATAACCATGTTAAGTAGGATGGATAGACTTAAGGATGCCAACAAGTTTGAACCATGGATGTTCATAATTATAGCCAAAATAATGGAAGGCCCCATGTAGATGCATTGGGGAAGTTTTATCAGTCACAAGATACATGATCGGATGAAGGAATTTTCAAAGTCAAGATGGTTTTATATGTCCTCATACGTGATCTAGTCATGTTCCATAAGGGAAAATAAACAAGGGTTTAATAGAGTTGGTACCCTAGGCAAAGAAGTAGGGAATAGTATGATATATGCTCATTTACCCCAAATTACTATTCATGAATGCATGGAGCATTATCAGAGATCCAATGATGTGTTTTCCATGAAACTTATAATAATAATGGAGGGTGACAAAACTAGAATGTTGTTTCTAGAAGCAAAAAATCTTATCAAGCTAGTTGGAGGCTGGTACATTCAGTTTCTTGCTTTCACCTACATTAGGGTGGAAGGGTTTGAAGGATATCCATTCATGTTGTCTAGGTACTCGATAGATAAATTGTTATTATTGAAATTGGTAGGACGAATGAAACCATCCCATGCTTTGTTCAGCATGGCTCATAAGAAAAGTTCTACCAAATTTCATATCATAATGGGAAATTATAAGTGCAATGAAGCTAAGGAAAATTACTTGTGTGAAGAGAAATTAAAGATGTATAGATTGGAGTTCTTTACAATCCAAATAATTAACTATGATCTAGAAGTGAATATTTCCAAGGGGATAACTAGAAAGCACACTCATGTTCATTATTTAGAAGAATTTTGGCTCAATTGTGATGACAGACACATAGTAAGGAAAAGATCATATCAAAGATTGTCATTGCAATCAACACAAATTCTTGAGCTCCATGACATTCCAGATCATTTGGATGAAGATGATGGAGAGATTTTGAATCTGGTTTATAATGAAACCAAGGTTTATGATGAACCCATTCTGGATCCAAACTATGAAGATAGAGAAATAGTGACCGCTGAGGAAATTTCTCAACAAGTTTTGGTGTAGACTCAATGATAGACTGATGTATTTTGTAGATACTTGAGAAAAGTTGGAGTTAGGCCCACATACTCACACAATGTAAAGAAGAAATAGAGAGAAGAAGGTGAGTCTGAGCATAAGGAGTTGACTAAGAAGAAAAGAAAGTCTAGCAAGGAAGATATAATAGTGCATATTGAGGAGAGAACTCTCGATGCTCCAAGCCAAAGAGTTTCATTGGTGCCAACTATCTAGCATAAAAAAATTTAAACCAAGTAAGGTCAAAGGGATGATGAAGCTTAAAATGGCATCTTCTTCTACAACAAAGTTGAAGATTCAACCAATCACTTATGAGGAAGTGAGAATGAAAATGAATACTTGTACTTAGAAAAGGTCTACATCCCAAAGGGTTGGATCGTTATTTACTTCTTCCCCTTTATTCAATACAACTGCAGTAAAGTAAACACTGGGATAGACTCATGTGGCTCTAGATGAGAGTTATGTGCTAAATGAAGATCAAATCAGGGAACAGATTGAGAAATTAGGTGCCATGATGGAGTGAGTAAAAGAAAAGAAATATAAGGAGAAACCAATGGTACGACAAGTAATGTAAGAAATGCTAGATGTAGGGTCACTTCCTATGGATACTGAAGAAGAAGAATTTATAAGAGGAACACTTGCCTCAGAGGCGAGAAACCCTAAAATACTTGTTGAAAATGAAATAGGGAAAACCGTAGCATAGGTTCCCATTAATGATGTTATTGAAGACACAATTGATTCCCAGCTTCCGCTAGGGGATATTGAAAAGAATGTTGAATAGTCATACATTTTTGAAGAGAAAGGAGAAGACAAGGTTGAAGTCGAAGAAATAGAGCCTTCACAAACTTGGGATGTTAGGGTCATGAATAAAGAGAATCCTGATGTAACATGACACGAAGGAAGTGATGCCCTAAAGATTAAAAGTGAACACATTGTTGGATAGGAAAATATAGGTCTTGGAAATGAAGAGATAGTGGTGAATCCCAGTAATCTAGAATCTAGGCCAGTTGATACTAAAAGTGTTCCCATCCTGGATAATGTGACAGGCAAGGTTGAGAATATAAGAAGAGAAGTTTCTAAGGGTACTAGAATCCAAGAATAAAGAAATGTTATAGAGGTAGAAAGTAATGAAGATACACCTAATTGGGTGATCAGAGAATTGGCTTCCCCATTGGAAGTAGAATTAGTACCACTAGATCTCAAGAGCTTAATGCATGAAGTGGAGACTCCTAAACCTAGGCGAAGAGTGAAAATAAAATATGTCATGTAGAAGAATGCAAATGGAGGAAGAACACTCCATATAGCTACTCTAGTAGTAGACAAAAATGGACATGAAATAACGCCTAAGGAGTATAGAGTGACAAGTATAAATTTTGGACATTCATCCTGGGACAAAAATTAGAAGAAATGAAGATGAATTTAGAAAAAACTATCGCCAGGGTGCAAAAAAGTAAACAAAAGAAAAGAGAGCTAAAAGAATGAAATGCTGGTCTGGAAAATTTTATAGTATCATTAGCCCAATCTGGCCAAACACAAGCCGAATTGCCTCAGAATCCAGTGCTCATGTCACGGGAATAGGTGGATGCTATAGCAGCACTTTGCCATAAAATGAGTGTATTTGAAGAATGGATGGAGAATTCGGTAAGGAAAGGAGAAGAATTAATCATAGATCTAATTGGGAAATACAAGGAGGCACACCGTTGCTGTCAGAAATCTAAAAGATTTGAAGGAGAATGTAGGTTCCGCTAAGAGAAAATTGATGCTGAAAGGCGATATTTAAAAGCTCTCATTCAGATGTAGTCATATTGGTGAACCACGTAAGCTCTGTATCATTTATTGTGTGTGATGTGCGTTTGTCTGCTTTATTTGTGATTTTTAATTCATTTTAAATTGCTCGATTATTTAACAATTTCCGATAGCAGATGTGTGGACAATGGAAGGAGACTGATCCAAAGTTTGAATTCAGGTTTACGATGGTCTGGGCATGTAGAGTTCAACGTTTCACTCTTAATCATAGCATGTATGAAGATGTGATACTTATGCGGAGGCATCTGAATAGTATTTATATTAACTTTGTTAAACATAACAACTCTGAGAAGCATGAAAAGGAGTAGCATCCCATTTTCTGTTCCTGCATCATCCTAACACACAAAAAACATTATAGCCCACTTGCTACTTTCCTCTTTTAATTAATTTTGCACTTCCTCACCACACACTAGTCTATATTTTGCTTGCTACCAGTTTGTATTAGCAAGCAGAAATAATATTGGTGGTTTGAGTTGGTGAAGTTGCAAGCTAACAATTTAATGTTTTTAAAGTACTTCTGTTTATTGGTCGCTGTTAAAAGTGTGTGCTAGATATGTGTTGAAAGGCAGGTTTCAGAAGGTGCATTCGAAGTACAGAGATTAATTTTTACTTTCAGAATGGCAGACCATTCACAGTTTGAGTTATCTGGCAATGAATGATTTACGCAGTTAGTGAAAAGAGTCAGTATCTTGGAGAAGTGCAACAATGCTGAGTGTTGTTAAATACTCGAATAGTTCCAGAATTAAACAAATAAAACCTTTTGAATTATAACCACTTCAAGAAGTTAAATCTCTCACAATAGTTACTCTATTAAAACAGGAAATAGTAATCTTTCCTTCTGTTCAAAGAAAACCATCACAGTAAACTCCATTCCACCAGGCCGCTGTAAACTGGAAGACTACCATAAGTAGTTGTTTATTTCCGTTAAAGCTGGTCAACAAATCTACGTAGCACATTAAGTGTTTTACCTTCTTCACCTTTCTTCCAAGCCACGCTCACCTCGTACCCTTTCATCACTCTTACATCAGCAGTTACTGGACGGTCGATTAAAAACATAGTCGAAGGGAAAACAAGAACCCTTACCAAGAATGTAAATGTGGTACACACCGAATTTCGTACATAGATTTCTATCATATCCTCATATGAAGTCATTGATCATCTTTGTTGCAGTAGAAGTACTAACCACAACCACTGCGCATAAGATGATTGCATTCACCGAATCCTCACGGAAAAAGTTATCATTACCAATTTGGATGACCTAATTGGTGCAAACGTTTTGGTCACAAAAGAAACTTGCGCTGAGATGTGACTCTCATCCATCTACTGCTTTACCAATTACAATATGCTGTTTCAATTATACAGTTTTAAAAAAATAAAAAATTATATATGGAAAATTCTATTTATTTTGTAGAGCAAGCTTTTGAATTAAACTGTGTATACTTATTGATTAGGTTGAATCCAAAAGCTTGCTGTACAATTTTATAGACTCTGAAAAATTCATACCATTTATTTATTTTAACTATTATATTGCATTATTAAATTTTATATATATTAATCTAATCTATAATATAGCTCATTTCTTATAAACTAATCACTGATTAGACTTATAAATATGCTTTCAATCATCTTTTGTCATTATTTAAAATTATTTAATTATCTCAAATGATGTCAAATTATTCCTCATCTTTAAAGGACAAGAAGTTATTTACTTATATAGACTTAAATTATCCTTACCGTATAAGGATGGTTTCATTTGGTGAAATCTTAACAAATATTTCATAAATTCATTTTATCATTATATAAGTGTAGATGAATGAACTACTCTTATTGGAAGGAAATAGAAAATGCTAAAATTCTATTTCCATCTTCTTATTTAGATCAATTCAATGATAAAAATTATCTCTCAATCAAAAATATAATATGAACGTGTTCACAAATAAAATCTGAGTACTTGTTATTTAAAACTATATGAAAGAAAATAAATATTATATGTTTTAAATGAAAAACAAGAAATATTATATTTTTTCAATAAAAAACATTAGATAGAATACTAATTTAAAAACTTCCTGTATGTGATGACAGTTATATATGACGGCGTATATCAATATGACGTTGTCTTATGAAATGCAATAATTGTAGGACATACAAATAGTCATATTATTCATGATGGCTTCCAGATTTCAGGATAACCTTCACTTTGATACACACGTCACAGTCAATCTAATCTAAACCACTTTGATGCTTCGTCCTGAAGTTTTACATTACAAGCTTTCTGAAATGGAAGTAAAATAAAACGAGATAATGAATGCCTTCGGTTTAAAGGAAGTTGCAATATAAAAACTGTATAAAAGAAGGAAATATCATTCATCGGAAGGACGGAAAGAACATTATATTCGTATTTCGCTTCATACTTTCACATTCTAACGAAGAAATAAATTCCAACAAACATTACATAACATGACTCGTTACATGCATTAATTATGGCTAAAACATCCCCGCACGATGTTTCCTTGTACAAAGTATTATACTCTAAATAAAGATCACCTAACGAACGGAGAAGGCAGTGAGAAATTTTTAATATGAATTTGTAATCACATTCTTCTATTTGGCTGTTCAATAGCAGAGGGAGTAAGGATCGCTGTGTCCCACTCCAGGACTATGACCTTGTTGATGATTCATCCTTTGTGGTGCTGCAGCACCTTCATCATCATTTGTTGGGTAACCATCATACTTTTTCTTCTTGCTTATAAGAGGCCCAGCATAGCCATCCTTATAGCTTGCTGTCTCTCTCTGATTACCAGTGGAGACCGCATAAATGATGGGAGCGGGAGCTGGTGAGGTCATTAGTATTTCTGTATTCGGTATCCAAATCGGCCGAGCTTCACAAACTAAAGTAACCCAGGAAAGGAAGGACGCAGAAACAATGAAAGCAAGACCAGCTTTCATTTTAAAAATTTAAAGCAGAAACTCAGCTCGGGTATCTTAGCAACGATGGCAAAGACAGCAGAGGGATGAGAGAAATAGCTAAAGTAGCCTAAGTAGTTGTATTTCCCTATCCTCTGGAGTGGTATATATAGACTTTTTGGGCATAAAATTCTTTGTAAAGGCGCCGGCAATAGCACATGCCATGGGCTTTTTTTTTTTGAACTAACAGAAGATGGAGTTCTATTGGGCCCCATCCCTCGAAACTTCATTATAATATAAAGGTTCCGTCCTCCTACGAACTCATCATGAATTGTAAATGGAATACTACACTATAAATCGCTTATCACAGCAAATACTAACAGTATGAACCTATGGTAACAATACTACATATGCAAGAGCAGGTAAATCATATTTTGAATTTAAAAAACTACGTCATACCAGGAACCAAAAATAAGACGCAATGTAGTTAGATATATTTATCAATGGAAAATTTGGAATTATATATTTAAAAGTAATAAAAAAAATATAAAGGTAAATTTTAAAATCAAATAAAATATTATTGAAAGTATATATGTTTAAGGGTTGTAATTTAATTTGTTTGAATTCAATCACTGAGGATGGCATTATGTTTTTTTGTTTAGGTCTTTTATAATATGTTCAAATATTTGAAAAACATAATTATATCAGTTTTGTCTCTTAAATGAATTTCAGAAACTAATTCATCTTCAATATTCAATTTCTTTTTAAAAGTAATATATTTATAAATCTTAATAAGCATATATATCTATTTTAATGTTTTTATTCAACATTAAACATTATATATTTTAAAATATCTTTTTATTAGAGATAATAATTAATTGAATTTATCCATGTTCCAATAACCTTTATTGATACATGCTAATTAAAAGTACACTATAAAATTTCAAATGTACCAATAGTTGTCCTCTTTATTACTGTGACATTTGTGCATATGTATTGAATCAATTGTACAAATTATGTGGTGCTAGAGAATATGTATCACACATCAAATTGAAATAATAACTTTTTGACCTTTGTGTATATAACAGTCTTCCAATATTTGTCTAACAATCCAGAAGTCAAAACATTTGCTATAAGCTCTTAAGTTTTATATAGAAAAACCAAAAAAATTCAAAATCCAACATACCATTGATTTATTATAGTCAATATATCTCAATTCTACAATAAGGAATCCATATCTTAATTACAAGACATGAGTTGTTTGCAAAAGCAATTAATCATCATGCTCAAATTTATTTTTCCACATACAATATATTTATCTGTTAATATAAAATTGCACATTTCTATATGAATAAAAGAATGATATTTTATAATATATTTTAAGATTCTCATCGACTTAATATTCTAACATTCGAATATTTAGATTCTTCGAATATACACTTTAGGTCACGACCATCATGAAATGAACATGCGGTCGTGCAATTGAATGGGTTGATTTTGTAAGTTTAGGATCACAACCATTTAGGCAATATGTTGATTCGAAAATTGAATGGTTCCATTCAATTAACTATGTAACCTTCTAAATTTTCCTTAATCACTGTACAAATTCATTACACAACCATTATAACAAATCAAATTATAATCAATGAAAATCTAAATGGAACCATAAAATAATTATAACAAAAGCATTAAAGGTATGTGAAGTCCATTTTAAAACCATGGACAAGACTATATAACTAAAAAAAAGATTCATATACAATTGAACTCTATTAGCCATCTAGCCACAACTCATTTAGTTAAGGTGTTAGGAAACTTAAGTGCTTTATATTAGTTTTTTAATAGTAGTGGATTCATAATGACAACCTCCTAATTGATTAAAATAAAAGAGAAAATAAAATGATGAGTACTATAAAATGTACAAGATAAATCTACCTATAAATGTAGGGTTTACCTACATTGGGTATTTCATTCCATAGTAACACCATGGAATAACCTCAAACAATATGGTGCATACAAAAATAAAAATTGCATAAGGGGAACTGATATCCTACAAGTTATGAGAGGATGGCCACATATTTAAATTTTAATATAACATGACCAATGATTTAAAACTTGTGTAGTTTATTAAGAGTTCTTAGCAATCAATATTAATTGTGGTATTGAAAATGGGCATGATTCTTTAAAATTGCAATTTTAACACATCCATATGAAAATAGAATGCAACTCAACACAATCAAAAAGTGTCAAAATATCACTTTAAAATGCTATACATTTGTTGTATAAATACACATTAGTCACTAAAAGTGAGCTAGAATAAATATAAAATACCCTTAATTGGTACAAGGAAAGCAACAGGTATACAAATTAGTAATTCCATGTTTCTAGATGAAGGAAAATATGACCCTTTATTTAATTTTTTTATTCTTGAATCTTCATCATATTATCTATCTCTAGACTTCAATTATATATACTTTTCAAAAAATTAGACTTCCTATGGAACTAGCCAATTACAATTTTACCATCATTATACATTTCATAACTCTACACCTTTGATCTATGTTGGAATATTCCAGCATTCATTTATTTGTGTAATTTTTAAATCCTAAGAAAATATTCCTATTCCAAAATATCACCCTTCACTAAACAACATTTTTAGGTCTAAAGTAGAAAGTGTGAAGAAGAAATTGAAGCAAAGATTATACAAATTGGAGATGGATAAAGGTAGAAAAATTGTAGATCATATAAGTATGTTTCACTCCTTACTAAACCAGTGTTGAAATTAATGAGAAATTAAAGGATGATGATGTTAAGGTAATATTCTTTAATATTATGCTTAATAGTATGTATAGTATGGTGTTTACTTTAAGAAAATTAAAATTTTCGGCTTGAAGGAGTAATTTATACTGTACTTAACCAAAATGAATACTCAAAATTAGAATAAGTATTAAATATACAAAAAAAGTACAATTACAAAGCAAAGAATGTTCATCCAAAAGGAAAAGTCAAATTTTACTATTGTAATGAAGTAGGGCATGTAATTTTTAATTATAATATAGAGAGTGACTCACAAGATCTCTAAGATGATATACTAGATCAAAATGACTAATTCATTGAAGAAATAGATTTGAAAGAATGTGAAAATGATGAACTATCTTTCCCTTGTGATGAAGAGCTTCTATTTTAGAGAAATTCAAACTGGATGTTAGAGCATTGGAGAAAGGAAACTAAATACCACCTCTCATTAATTGATTTATTTTGAATGATGCAATGAATTGACTATGTAAACTATGAAAATAGAGTAGTTTGTTATGTTTTCTAATAAATTGAATGCAACTAGATAAAAATAGAGTCCAAAATGAAGAAATTAGACACAAAAGAAACTAGGATTAAAATCTAAGCTTGATTTAGCTTGTCTGGGAAATAGTGCACCTTAGACTGTCGTCCTTCTTTTCAAGATCTGAAAGTGCAAGCCCAATGCCACAATGCTATAGATTCTATCCTTCTAGGCTCACAATCAGAACTTCATCTACTAAAGAGAAAATCTAGTTTCCATGACTTGAAAACTTGTAGGGTTGAAGTGCATGAATGGACAAATAGCCTTAAATCCTCCAATTCACTTCATATTTGTAACCTGTACACATGAAAATAGGGGAAGGGTTTTTCCATATAGTGGCTTGCCTATGTAAAACATTGTGTTGGTATTTCTATGTACACAATAGAAAATTTTGAATAAAAGAGAGCTTACCCTTGGTAAGATAGAGGATAATGGTAAACAAGTAATCAATTGACAAATTACTACAACTTACTACTCAGGTCTAATCTCCTTGATAAGTTTAAGTCACACTCATCACCTTCAAGTATCCATTGTTGCTTGACTTGAATTGATTTGAATTCCAAAAGGTGTTAATGCTCACAAATAAAATACATACAAAACATGAAGAAAACTTACATAACACATGACATGATTCTTGAATAATGAAATTTTATAATAATCTTGATTGTTTTTCACTTGACTACTCTTGAAATGATTTTTGAAGTATTCTTGCTCAATAGTTTTTCTCCTTAATGCTTAAAATGTTGAAAATGCCTTGTATTTATATGAAATTATTCTAATTTACCAAAATTCAAATGTCAACAATAAACAATTGAACTTGGAAATTCAAATAATAAATTATCAACATCAACATATTCAAATTTGGAGCCAAATTAGGTGATCTAGTGTGTAGTGTGCTCTAAACTACATCCACCTCTTCTCAGGTCTAAAAGTGCTTGGAGGAAAAAACTAATGTATAGTTTGATTTACCATGTTTTTATTTCATAAGAATGTTTACAAAATAAGTAGTTAATGCATAATTAGGTCCAAGATCATAGAGGGGAGAAAAACCTAGTGTGAAATTGACACAAGTGACAATTTTTGACACTACTTCTCATCGGTGTCTCCAATAAATTTTAGAGTTACTCTATTGGCACATGCAATAATACTTTAAGTAGTTTGTGTAAAACTTTCATTTATTAGTATCATCCTATTCATTAGGGATTTTCAATTATTAGAAATTGTGTACATATATATAGTGTTTATCAAGTACATATATAATTCTCAATCTCATTTGAATCCTAGTTGTATTATAATTTGCAAATCTTCTTCATGTGATTATGATATTTGTATATTAACAATAAGACTTAACCACTATCAAAGAAATTGACTATCTCCAAATGTGGTTCTCAATATGATCAATATTCTATATAGAAGCATATCTAGGACTTGTGATTCTCACATGCCAAGTAAAGTAGAAATAAAAACACACTAAAAACACTTAGTTGTGCATGATATGAATAAACTATGGATATATTTCTATCTAGGGCCACATAAATCTAAGAGCACCTCTATTAGAGACTCCTAATCTTGTTGTAGTATTATATACGTATTTCTAATCTTTTTATATATCATTTTTATTTGCCAAAAAATTATCAATACATTTCTTACTCTCAATTAATAAAAAAATTAAATATTTTATATCAATCTCAAAACATTATATACACATAAACAAAATAAGCTATTTGATTGTATAAATGCTAGACATTTTTAGAAGGATTGTAGTATTTTCATAGAGGATATAATTAAATCAAAACTTATCATTTGACTAATCTAACATGAGTATAGAGAGTAACAGATTACTTTGTTTATGGACATCAATATAATTCTAAATGTTCCAGTTGAAATACTTAGCCATAAAATGTGAAGGTACTTGTATAATATTAAGTAAAAGGGCTTGTGAGAGTCTCTCTCATCAAAAGAGTACCTGGTTACAATTTCGAGATTACTAGCGTCTTTTGTTATGTAAATATATCGAACATTAGTATTCAAAGTATTCAACAGCTTCTGCCGCATTCGCACAAAAACACAAGAAACGAAATTAGAGTCGCAACTCAAAATATGCATTATAGAACACCAAATGTAAGGGACAGTAGATGGTATATTCAGTTTCCCAAAATCAATTCAAGATTCTAATAGGGGACAATGGGACGAATGTGTTGTCGGTAATAAATAGCATATTAAATACAAAGAGCTTTGAGCGCATATAAACCGTCCCTTTAGGCAACTCTATTACAGAATAGGAAACTAAATGGAGTTACAGCGCTGTTTATGTTTGTAAAAGGCCTTATTCAATTCATAGCCGCCATGACATTATTATATTTTTGCAAGTTTTAACATTTAGTGTACATTCTAAGAATATCTGGATTCTAAACTTGGAAATTGAGGCTGGCTAGGATCACTTTATATATATATAATTCATATAAAATTAACATTGATGACATTCTTCTGGTTTCCTAAGGAACTGTGCAATTGAGTACAAAAAATCTAATAAACTATTATGGAACTGTGCAATCCAGCTGAAAAACTATAGTAAATTACACATGATAAATACTCATATTTTGTATGTAGCTGCTATTTTGGTATTTATAATTTTTTTGTTTATAATTTTCTCAACGACAGAGGAAGATGTACAGCAACATTTGTCCTTTCCATCTGTCTGTAGCGATAAAGCACAGCTAGTTTTAACACGTAATGGAATTATAAAATGGCAAATAAGCTGTGCAAGTATATACTATAATCAGTTGTTAAAAAGTGTATTAGAATTCTAAAAGATGAATGTGGAATCCATGTGTTGTCCAAGACAAAAACTGAAAAGCTACTTTGTTGTTGCACGGTCATTGTGAGGCCCTATTCATTTGAAATATTTCAATAGCCATCATTAAATTTGGCAAATTTGCAATTTTATGAGTAAAGAGACACTACAGATTCCAATCGTTGATTTTGAGGCTGTTTACCATGTGGGTATTTAGCGTGAAAGAATCTAACTACTCTAAGAGCAAAATAGTAACAATATCATTCTAACAAATTAGTATAAAAAAATCCAATGCATTATATACCAACAGATCTCACTAGTAGGATATTTTTAGAGAGACACCTCTAACGAAAAACATAAAATTTTCCTGAAGAACCTTAAGCCAAATAAGTCTATACATACCTTGTTAGAGTATGCCAGCCAACAATATTTTGTGACATCCATAAAGCTCTTTGTACCACTAAAGTTCTGCCCTCTTAATACTGGTAATATACCAGAATTTGGTAGCTTTTTTTTATAGACAACATGAGAACTGAACATGCTTTCATTCATTCTGTATATTCATTTGTTTCGGTAATTCTACTTTGTGAATCTTGGAAAATAAAGGTACCCTATACTGCAATCAAAGCATTTGGATTTGCTTCTAGACCCATCTTTATGATCGTATAAAATCCACAGTACAGGGGTGTTTTGTTGAAAAACAATTTTAGGTCTAATGGTTGGATCACTAAAATCAATCATTTTTCAATAAACACTAGAATTCAAATCCATAGGGTGTGATATTGACTTGCAATCTAAAAGGTGAGTCAATCAATCTTGGCCCTGATTGAAATTTATGTGAATTTATTGAATTGATTTTACTATAATGTAATTTAAAGATCAAGGCCCTAAATTGGAGTGTTGATCTTCATAGCCACCTCACCAATCTCTTATCTATTCAACCAAAAATAGAAATACCTATAGGCAAGCAAACAAACCCATAAATTTTTAATTGCAATTGATTAAGCATACATAGAAGTGCACAAAAAATTGTTGACAAACCACTTTTTGAAACTAATTTTGAATATGGAAACATCATCCAATTTCTATTAAAAATTGTAAATTTGAAGTTCCCAACTTCATCTACAAGAATATAGGTGGATAAGAATTTATCCACAAAAAAATCCATACTAAAGTTCAAGATGAAATCCTAGAAAATTCATTTTTGAACATTGGGTGTTTCAATCCTTTCCTACAAGATCAAGCATTGTCAAAGATTAATGATAGATGTCTCTAGAGAATAATGATAGATTCCAGGTTTTGGGAGATGCACCAAGCCATTGAACCAAGCCTAATGACTTGTTTCCTAAGTGAATACATCTTCTATTATCATTTTACTTTCTACCTAAAGGAAGGTATATTCAGTTTTGTGACCTATTAGGGTGATTTGATATTTCCCAAAGTATGTCTTTGTCACTTTTCATTGTTTCATTTAGGGAGCCTATTCTAACACATTTGAGTAGGGTTTCTTTGCATTTAAGATTTTATGATCTTAGACAAACTTAAGATTAGAGATTTTACACACTTTCATGTTTCATATCTATTCTTTTTATCAAGGTTTAATTACCACGCTAGGGGTTCGACCAAGGAAAACCGCCATCCACAATAAAAAAACAAATTTTGTTTTGCAAATTTATTACAAATCTAGATCTGAGAGCGAAGTTGCAATACTATAGGAAAGAAGTGCATGTTTCAAGCTTAGATTTTAGATTCAGAGATTTCCATAAAAGGTGACTTGGACCCATTCACCCATGGATGAATAAGTCCCTGACAAGTTTGTAGAAACTACTTTTTATGATAGGTGCACAATGTTATTCCCTCTTTTATTTTTTAGAAAATTTTCCATTTCTCTCAATTTTATGCTTAATCTTCAAGATCTAAGTGATAGATTGCATTTTGGAGTTAATTCGCTATTATTTTTTTCTCCCCAAAGTGTTGTTTGACCTTGACCCTCATCCTTCAAGCTTAAGGAAATCTAAAGATTCCCACTTTGGTTTTATTTACCTAAGGGTTGGTAATCAATTCATTGTGAGGGTCTCATTTCCTAGTGAATTGAGGAAGATACATTTTATTTCCACCTTTTGGACTTAATTTTTCATTTTGGGAAGAACCTATTTTCCTTCATTTCATTTCTCATGAACCTAATATTTGTATAGCATAATTCTAAAATTTGGAGTCTATTTCAACCCCAGAACTATTTTTTGCACTATTTTGCATTATGTTTCTATTAATTGCATTACATTTAGGGCTCTTTAATATTGCATTTGTAAAAATTGCATTCAGGGTTAAAATTGTAGGTTTCCATCCTTTAAATTCATAGAAAATGTAAAAAATTGAATTAGATCTGCATCCATTTTGAATAATACTATAGTGTAGTAAAATGCATACTATAGACATGTGAAATTAGCATTATGCACTTAGTTCATATTCATCCACTCATTAAATCAATCAAGGTCATCAAATCCATTCGCCAAGTAAATTAGGACTATTTAATTCATTCCTAAGGCTATTCATTTAAATTAAATAAATCAAACTTTATTTAATTGAAATCCAAATGCATATTCCATCCCCTTTTATCAAAATATTCAAGTCAAATGGGTCAAAATCACCTAAATATCATCTAAGCTAATCTAATCCTAATTAACCTAACCTAACCACCCATCACATCCTCTAGCTTTTCCCACTTGCACCAATAAATCATTTTAACTCATTTATAAATTCATCATTTTCTTTCAACTTGGCATAAAAAAGGAATATTCCCTCAAGTTTGATTATGAAGACAAGTTGACTTGTCCCTTCCAACATTGCAATAAATTCTCTCTTTTATGCCCCCCTCTCAACATTTAATTCACAAATTCAAATTTTAATCTCCCTCTCTTGGGCACATTGACCAAAATGAGCTCATTCCTCAACCACTCACAAGTTGACAAGTGGCTTAATCTCATTGGTCAAATCTTTATCCCACATTGCTCTCTCATAAGCATTCTTTCAACTTGAGAATCTTTAAATAGAGATCATCTCCATTGAAAAAATCTTCCACAATCTTAGCATTTCATATCCACAAATCTCATGCAAAGTCACTCTCTTCAATTGAGAACTGATTTTGTCCATTTCATTCCACAATCTTAGCATTTCATCTCCACAACTTGACCCACAAAGCTAATGCAAAGTCACTCTCTTCAATTGAGAACTAATTTTGTCCACCTCATTTTATCTTCAAAGCATTGCATCATTTGAGCTTATCAAGGGTTGGGAAAGGGCTTCTTTCCACATCAAAGAAGCACCAATCCACTATAGGATAGATATGTTTCATGTTTTTCTATAGATGCTTTAGTTAACTTGTTGTTGTATTGCATTTTAAAAGCATGTTAGATTATCTCATATGGATGTTAAAATTTTGCTTTGTTTTAACAACTAACCATGCTAATGTGTGTTAGATTATAAGCCATTTCCAGATTTTCATGTCCACGCATACCTTTCCATTTTCACACTTGTTTGGGCCCATCTTGCTTTATTTATCCTTCTTTATGTCTTAATTGGTCCTATTTTGCATCCAAAAGCCTAATAAATCATATATTTTTATGGCTAATCCTACCAAACATTAAATGATAAATGATCATTTAATGTTTTTGTCTGTGTGTCCTTGATTTGTGGACTGGGACTAAAATTCCACCTAGGGCATCTTTATCCTCCATGGGTCTTGGGACCTTGATTTTTGAAACCAACAAAATAGGTCCCTTTTTGGAGTCTGTGCCTCGAGAATTAAGCCTTGGGACTAAGAGGCCTCCTAGGAAGTCTTAGTCCTCCTTGGCTTATTTTTGGGATTCAATTTCAAATTTTGGTTAGATTTAGTCTCTTTTATTTAATGATTTCATATGTCAACATTTTGTGGCATAATTTCAAGATATTAAGCATGAATAAGTATAAATACAAGTTTCTCTCTCTCATTTCCTCATAACAAGATAACAAGTATTCACATATTCATTCCTAAGGAAATTTTATGCATTCAAGAGAAATTCTATCAAGCATTTGGAGCCATCATCAAGATTCAAGCATCATGTCAAGGGTTTAGTACATCCATTGATGTTGTTGAGCCAAGATTGTCTATGTTGCATTGCAGATCTATTTGCAACTATTATTCACATCATATCCAAGGATCTAAGATCTACATTCTTCATGGCCACTACATGGTAGATTGCAAATTTACTTCACAAGACATCATCTATGGTGATAAAATTTACATATTTCATATTTCATGCTTCATTTCATCATTTGGTTTAATTACCTACATGGGCTTTGACTAAGACAAACCCCCATTTACTAACAAACAACAAGTTTTACCCTTCTTACACACTTGTATTTGCAAATCTAGGTTGAAGTCTTGAAGATCATTTGGAGTGCAAAGTTGTAAAAGTTACAAATTTGCATTACAAAGTTTTCATCTTCATGAAAACTCACCTATAGGTTGAATTTGGAAGTTTCAAAACTTGAGATTGGGAAGGAAGTAAGTGCAGACCTTGGAGCTCAGGATCACATTCAAAGTTTTCAGAAATTCAGAACAAGACTAATACGCCCTCTTGGGTATCTTAGTCCTCTTGAGCATATTTTTCAGAGATTCCTTCAAATATGGTTCTAACATATGAAGACTCCACATTTTCCCCGAAAAAGAACAGTAGGACTAATATGCCATCCTAGGAATCTTAGTCCTCCATAGTACTTTTTGGCAACATCATTACATTTACAAAATATTCATAGCATCTCTAGACTTCCCAAGTACACAGATCATATCTCCTTGTTTCATAATTTCATTATTTGAATCTCTCATTTAGCTCACATTTCTGATTCTAGGCCATTTTGCATATCACAATGTGTTTTCCAACATTCTTTTTTCCAAGTATTTTCTTGGTGGTGAATCCCTTAGAACTCAAAGAACTCCCTCCTAGGTCCTACTCATTGTGACTTGACTCACCTTGTGAGGTTGTTAGTCAATTCAATTGGGACTCCTAGAAAAATCCTTGAATGATTTAGTTGGAGAAAGAATGATGTCTCAAGGTATTCATTTTTCCACCAATCAAATACTTGCATCAAGATCATCATTCAATAATCCAACTTCAAATTAAGATTCAAATTGCACTCTTAAAGTAGTTAATTAGTTCATTATTTGACCTTATTTAGATTGGCATTTAGAGACCCTTGTTTTAAAAAATCTATTATAGAAACCCCTATTTGAAATTAGAAATAGAAAAAACATAAAAAAAACTCAAATCCTAGAAATTTTAATTTTAAAAATCCTAACCTAAGGACACTTGTACAGACCCTTTAGGCAATTTTCTAGGTGACTTTTAGCCTTGGTTCTCCATTTCTATTGGTATTTTCAGATCTCAAAATTGGTTTCCTAAAGCTGTCCAGTTTTGAATTTAAGATATTGTTTCTTTAGTTATATCCTGTAGCATTTTAGAAATAATTCCTTTCATATTTTATTTGAAGATAACATTATATTTCTATATTTTCCCTTTATTTTCAAGATCATTTCATAGTTTAGATAGATTAGTTTACATTTTCCAATCATTAGAAAATAAAATAAAAAATCAAAAACATCAAGTAAAACAAACAAAAACAAGTAAAAAATTGATGAAACCCTTGGAGAAAGCATAATTATTTGACCATGTGAAATCTCTTTTTCCAAGTTAACATATCCCTCAATCCCTTTAGTAGTGATGACATTGACATGTTAGATAAAGCCCTTGAGGGTTTCATCTCACAAGGTTCATCCACTAAGGCGTATCATAGTAAACCAAAAGAAAGAGATGTTAATGTAATCACACCTTAGCTTATCCTTTACCCACCCTCACATCAACCTCAAGTTAAAAATAAACCCATGCTTATCTTAGAACCACCTAAAAAGAAACCATTGGAACCAAGAGATGTAACAAATTTTATAAAGTAACTTGATAATGTAGTAATAGAAAAAGTAGCCTTTTTCTTGCTTGATCTGATAATTGACATTAAAATTGAACAAATGTTGTCTTGGACTAGTGTTTTAACGTCTTGTAAAAATTCACACTACTTTAGGACCCTTATTTAGCTAAATCATGCTTTAATTTGTCCTTTGCAAGGGTGTTGTGAAATGTTGTAACACATTTTCACACTTTTCTGAGACTTATTTGATTAATTAAGTATTATGGGCCCCTTTCTAAATAAAATATGCATAATTTGCATAGTTTTTAAGTGTTGTAAAAATTTTTAAATCACTTTCACATTTATATAGGTGGTCTTAATTCATTAAGGTTAAGTAGATCTATTAAACCCCCTTTTGGGCCTTAATTTTGACACCTCCCGAGAATCTATCCAAAGAAACACAAATTAAATATCAAATTATTTCATTGGAAAAAAATTGGCCTTAGTAAGCTGAGCCAAGACCCATTTGGCCTTAGTGGCGAATGGGTCCTCTCTTAATAGGACCCTACTTTTTCTACTGATCTAGAATGTGTTTTTGTCCTTTCAGCTCCCCAAAGATTGATCCTAGAAAATTAGCTAGGACCCATTCACCTTTCGTGGCGAATGGGTTCTCCCTTAATGAGACCCTAATTTTTGAATTTCATTTTGGTGGGAATTTAATTATCCTTCTCTCCAAATCTTTTGTCGGCCTTAGTTCTTTGAATTTTAGGGTTATTCTCTTAATTTTGTATAAATAAGGGGTTAATTCACATTGTTCTTCATCTAGAAATTTTGTGTCTTCATGAGATCAAAAGCAAAAGCATTTTCAAGGAATTTTAATGCAAAACTGAAGTCTTTATTGCAACAATTCAGAGATCATATCATCAAGGCAAGGTTCTAATTGCATTATTTCATGTTCATGCTTCATTATCTTATTTCATCATTCATTTTAATTACCTACAAGGGGTTTGACTAAGGAAAACCACCATTAACTAAAAAATCAACTAGTTTTCTACCCTTGAATGTGTTATTGTAGATTTATAGGTTGAATAGAAATATCATTAAAGTTGTAAAAATTATCAAAGTTTCAAAGTTGTAATTCAAGGTGTGAGATCATGAAAAGAGATCTATAGAACTGAATGTTGCCTTCCAAAACTTGATAACAAGGATTTCAAGAGTTCATACATCAAGGCATAGGATCTTGAAGTCAGTTTTTTGAAACCCTAAAAGGACCAATTCACCCCTGAAGGCCAATAAGTCCTCCATAGCTCAAAAAAATCAACTTTCTAGACAGGTACACAACTTTTTATGGTCTAAAAACATTCCTCATAGTTGCTATAATAGTTAGGTTCATTTTCTGGTTGTTATGTGCATCTTATTTTTTATAATTGAGGTGATATTGACTTGGAAAAACAAGTGATCTATTTCACATTTGGGATAGGTCATATTTTCCTACATTTCATTTTTTGTGAACCTGACCTTTTCAATATTGCACTTTTCTAAATTTTGGAGTCTTTCATTGCATTTCAAGTTAAAATTTTGCATTCATTATGTAGTGTAGTTAAATGCATACCCTTTCATTTTCACACTTTTTTGGGCCCACCTTGTTTTATTTATCCTCATTTATGTATTAATTGGTCCTAATTTGCATCTACAAGCCCTATGAATTATATTTTTTTTGTTGCTAATCCTACCATTCTCCAATGGATAAATGATAATTTGATGATTTTGTCTTAGTCCCTGATTTTTGGGTTGCGACTAAAATGACACCTAGGGTATCTTTGTGCCCTAAAGGTCTTAGGACCCTAATTTTAAGGCATCTTAAATGTTCCTCTTTTTGGTGTCTATGCTCCAAATTTTTAAAATTTGGACTAACATACCACCTAGGGTGTGGGTGTTGTCATAATAGTGGTTTACAATTCCTGAGAGGAACGAATTTTAGCTGAAATCACATATTTTTAGAAAATATATTGATTTAAGCCTTAAAAAGTTCCATTTTAAAGATTCCAATTGAAGAGGGTTTGATAAAATCACCTTAGATCAAACCCCCTTGGATAGAACCTCGCTAGTTTTAAACCATACCTATAAATGCGTCTCCTTTACACCTATCAAAATGCTGATAAAAAATCACTTTTGATTTAGATTTTGGGGATCAAATGAATTCATTTAAAATTTATTTCAAATGATTATGGTATTCCTCAGAACAAGCTATCCAATGAATATAATTTTAATATGTTTTGGTTTCTTATGTATTTGTTTTTAAGTTTTATTAAACATAGGTTTTCATGAAAATGAATTTCTTTGTTCTTCACATGTGGAAAAATAGAAGATTATCAAAAAAAAATTGAAAAATATGAGTCCGATATTGAAGTCCTTGATCCAACAAAAAAATTAAATTAAATCTTGACATATACAAAAAAGTTCGTTATACGGTGCATTATGCAATTGTAATTGTTTTACTTTGAAACTTGATTAAGGAAAAAATATTCAATAAAAACTATCTAACCAAGTGGAAGCACTAGATATCAGTTACAAATCTAAATTTGAAAGAATTAGAATTTTATCCTTCATGGAAAAAAAGTTATGTGTTATACGGTGAGTCACTTTTAAAATGTTGTTTTCTAAAAAAATCTATTTGGGAGATGGAAAAAGAAGTGCAATTTGATTCCAAAAATTTTGAAAAAATATTTTTAGAATCTACAGATAAAATTTGATGAGACTCTAGTTTGCACCATCTTCAAATTCCTCACAATTTAGCCGCTATAGGTGCCTGAATGTGAAGATTTAGTTAAAAATAATAATTTCAGTGTCCAGTTTGGCCAAAAATTGTAAACCACTATTATGGGATCACCCGTGTCTTAGTCCCCCTTAAGGCATTTTTGGGATTTATTTTCAAATTTTAGTGGGATTTAGCCTCCTTTAATTAATGAATTCATATGTTGGCTTGGTGTGGTGTAATTTCAGGATATTAAGCATAGAAAAGTATAAATACAAGGTCCCCTCATTCATTTTCTATTAATTCATTTGTTAGAGTATTCATCATAGCATAATTAAGTTCACCAGAGCATTGAAGATCATTTCATTAAGCATTTAGATCCATCATCAAGATTCAAGCATCATATCAAAGATTCTTGCATCATGTGTGTTGTGCTAACATTTGTGATGTAGGGTTTTTATTCAAGCAAGAAATTCAAGTCCATATCTATCAAGAATTGCTTTGATTCAATATCCATATCCATTGCAACCATTTCACACAAGTTTGCAGACTTTATAACAAGGGTTTGGTGATTTCTAACATTACATGTTGTTCATTCATCATTTCCCTTGATTATTCTATTTCATTTCAAGATTTAAGTACCAACAAGGGGTTTGAACAAGGAAAACCACCATTCACGAACAATCAACAATTTTCCACCCTTTTGCATGTTTTTGATTGCAGATTTAGGTTAAATATTTGAAGCTCATTTGAAATGCAAAATTACAATGTTGCAAAGTTGCATTGCAAAGTTATCATCTTCATAGAAACTCGCCTATAGGCCAAATCCGAAAGTTTAAAAACCTGAGATGAGAGAAGATTGAAGAGAATAAATCAAGCCTCAGGACCACATTTAGAGATCCTAGAAATTCTAGATAGAACCAAGTCACCACCTAGGGCCTCTTAGTCCTCCTAAAGATATTTTTCAAAAATTCTTTCAGATCTAGTTTTGACATTCAAAGATTTTACATCTGCCCTAAAAAATAGTAGTGGGACTAAGAAAATGGTAAGGGAATCTTTGTCCTACATATCATATTTTGATGGATTCTTTACATTTTCAAAATCCTCATTTCATTTCTAGACTTCCTAGGTACACACATACCAACTCCCTATTGCACAGTTTCATCATTTGCATCCTTCATTTAGGTTGCATTACTAGGTTTTGTGAGTTGAATGCTTATTTGTCTTTTCCAAGTATTTGATTGGTGGTGAACCCATAAAAGCTAAAAGAACCCCCTCCTAGGTCTTCCTTGTTAAGAATTGACTCACCTTGTGAGGTTTATAGTTAATCGAATTAGGACTCCTAAGACATTATTGAATTATTGTAGGAGAAAAGTTAGATTCACAACTAACCTCTCTCTTTTCCTATTAATCATTTTGGTGACCCCGCCACTTTTTGAGCATTCATTTTCTGATTTGGAGTTTATTAAAGTCCTAGATCTAGATTGCATTCATTCTTGCATTGCATCTTTCATTAGTGAAAATTGCATCTAGGGTTTCTCATATTTATATTAGTGAAAGTGCATATAGGTTACATTTTTTCTTTCTTGCATCATTTCATTTCATTAAAAAACTAAAAATTGCATTGTTCATCATCTTAATTGCATTTAGAAACATTCTTACTGCATTCAAAATTGAAAAAAAAAATCACTCAACTTTGCATTCAATTGCTTGTCACTAGTTACTTTTCCTTGCATTCATTTACATAGTTTTATGTTCCTAAACATCAACATCCTACATAGGAAATTTGTGAATACTATAGACAATTAATAATTTGCTATTTTTCTGAGAAAAACCTCTTCTAGGACTAAAATTTCCTTCCTGGCATCTTAATCCCTCCCAGGGTTTCTTGCTTAGAATTTTCTTTCTGCTATTTTTTTCTTATTTTAGTCCTTGGAACTTTAGAATCTCACTAGTAGGACAAAGATGCCCTTATTGGTGTCTTAGTCCCTATTGACTTTGAATTTTCAGATTTCATGGTTTAAAATTGTTTTTTTGTGCTTATGTTGGCTGCCTTTAGTTTTATGTTTCAGTTTGCAGAATTGTTGTTGTTCCAATTTCTTCCATTTCAAGTGTAATTGCAAGCATAGGATATTGTGTTCATTACACTTTCTTTGGTTTATCCCTTGTTTGAGCTATAGTACTTGGTGTCCTACTACTAATACCATGGTTAGACGAAGTGTGAGACTCATGGAATCCCACGATAAAAAACTCATTGTGGATCTTGGTTTATTAAGCTCTCTTACTTTTGGTGTTGATATTAGTTCACTAGGTGTGGACCATAGCTTTGACAACTCTTTTTCTATGCTAAGTGATCAAACAATGGTTGGCCATATCCCTCAAGAAAACATAATGAAAATGCATGAAGACCTAGTTCATTTACAAGATAGAGTGAGTACTGAAAACATTTCTAACACTATTATACCTTCCATAGATAGTATTCACCACATGATGGAAAGTGATGAAGGACTAGAAGTTGTGTGTAACATAGCTCACATCTTTGGAAAACATCTTCCTTCCACGACTAATTGTGCACAAGCTTCAAACAATGTCCAAAGCCAAGGAGGAAATAAAAATTACCCCCCCCCTTCAACTATAACGTCCATTCTAACCTATACCAATCATCAAGTGACCACAATGATGAAACCAACTAGTAATATCCTTCCTACCTCAAAAATTTCCACTAGTGCTCATTATACCTATGTGGCATCTAATCTTATATCTCCTCATGTAAGCAATCCATTCACTAGTCCTTCCAACACATAAACACCACCACCATATTCCCCTCCATCTCAAATCACAAGCAATGATACTATCATTAACCACCTTTTAAAAATCCTTTCATTCATTCAATGTCAAGTTTCCACCATAACTCTAAATAAAAAAGGTCCACCTTCATACTATGTTAAAAGCAACCCACTATCCTTGGAGATATTCAGAACTCTAGTTCCACAAGGTATAGAGATCCCTAGATTTGAGAAATATGGAGGAAAGGGAGATCCTACTAATCATGTTAATGCATTTACTACTTTGTGTAGTGACTTTATCCTTCAAGAAAAAAAATTGGCAAATTTTTTTAACTGATCCTTGAAAGACATTGCCTTGGACTGGTTTTTTGCATTACCAAATAACTCAATTTGTTCATTCAATGAAATTTTTGAGTCCTTTATTAACTATTTTCAACTGCATATGGTTCCTAAAATGAAATTACCTAATTTGTTGATATGTAAGAAAAACAAGGGTGAAAAAGTCGCTAACTTTATTTTACGTTACCATTCGCTTTATTCCCAAATCAATGTGAAGATTCCCAATTCACACCTTCAAACTATGTTCATAGAAAATTTACAAATTAAGATAAGAGACAAGCTCACCATGATGAAATTCACTTCCTTCATGCATTTATACATTGCCCTTTGAGATTATTAGAATTCCCTAGGTATTAGTTGTACCATAGAAAAATAGATCTTTGACATTTTCATGGTCTTTTAGGTCTTTCTTTCATGAAGCTTCATCTATTTTTCTTTGATTTAATGTTTGAATGTAAATCCTACATTCACATTAGATCCTTAAAATTCAAATAATGGTGTCTTTTGAAAGTGTTGTGAAGTGTTGTAACATATTTCTACACTTTTCTAGACTCTTCTTATTACAATTCATCTAAAAATCACCTTTTTATCATTTATCAAGTCTTATTCTAAAGTGTTGTAAAGTCTTGTAACAAGATTTCACACTTTCATTGGCTTGTTATCACTATTTACACCTTTCTTATAATTTATATGACACCTTTATGCACTCATAAGACTTATTTAAGTGTATTTTGGAATGTAAACCCTACAAACACCATTAAATGCAACTTAATTCCTAACACCCTCTTACAAGCCTAAAGTGGGATCCATTCACCATGGGTGGCGAATGAGTCCCTCTTGGCTCCAAATTTAAAATAATTGAATGAGTCCCTCTTGGCTCCAAATTTAAAATAATTCAAATTTCATTTTGGGTTTTTATTTAAAGATACCTTATGTCAGCCTACAATGTATTATTGGGTAATTAGGGCATAAGTGTTTAAAAATAAGTGTTTTTCGATCCATTTCAACCCCTATTCACGTAATTCCTTCACTAGTTCATTCAAGCATTTTGCATCATTCAATCAAGCAATTAACAAGTATCTTGGAGTAGCCATAGACATATCTTTACACTTCTTCAACAAGGTTTTGAATTTTGTATGCAGAATTGTCAAGAAACTAGGTGTTGAAAGGTGGTGAACAAGTCACCAAAGTGTTTCAAGTCAACTAAACCCTAATTCAAGCTTTAAGACAACCTATAGTTTGTTTTTTGCAGATTTGACTCTGTCAACTTGACAAGAAGACAAGTGCAGATCTTGATCTATAAAATTGAATTTTGAATTTGCAGGTTTTTGGAGGAGGAATAATTCACCATCAGTGTTGAATGAGTCCCACTTATAGGCCGAAAAATTTTATTCTATCAAAATCTAGGTCCTCATAGTCGAAAAGCAGTTTCAGGTGTTTTTACTAGTAGGAGGACTGATTCACCATCAGTGGCAAATGAGTCCCACTTGTGATCAATAGTGACTTATGCCACTTTTCAAAACCTCCTAGGATTAGCATTCAACTTCTAGGTGCACTCTCTTAAACTTCATTCGTTTATGTTTTGCATTTTTTTATGTTTAGATAGTTCATTTTCTCCATATCACACTTTGTTTTGAAACATTGCACATTTCATTACTTTTGCATTAATAACCAATCAATTTCATCACTTAGTTGCATTTAGATAATTTCATTTAGTCATAATTCCATTATACATTCCTTTATTTGAGTGAACCACCTCAATTTTAGTGTTCTATCTCTCTCCTTTTAGGTGAAAAATCCTAAGAGTGCAAGGGAAGTACATAGAACCACAAAATTGATGGTTCATTTTGGTGAACCTGAATATTGGACACATTATCTTTTTTTATTTCAATTGCATCTTGCATCCTAGGTTTCCTTTTCATCAACATTCAATTAGGTTTTGTTTTGTTTTTGCATCTTGGGGTTTCTCAAATTCCATTAGTGAAAGCATCAAATAGACTTTATTTTTGCATATCAAATCATTAAAAAACTGAAAAATCTGCATTTGCATCTTTATTTGGCATTTGAAAAGTAAATTTTTTTTAATATTTCTGAATAACACAAAAAAATCTCATACCATGACTCATTTTTCACCTTGGGTGAATAAATTCACCTGGACATTTTGAACTACATTTTCAAGCATTTTTTGGGTATTTTCTGCATTACAGTTTTTCTAAGGTTACTTTCTTTTACTCATTGTCAACATGGCTTTTTCCTTTAACAAATTTTGAAATTCATTGAAATCCTTAGTAGACATGTACAATTTTTCCTTTGGCTATGATCGTAGTGACCTTGAGCTTCCTCATGCTCCTTCAACTCCAAATGAATGTCCTCATCCTATTGACATCATTGGAGAAGATGATGATAGCATGACCAATTTCTTAAATTCATGCCATGATATCCTTAAAGCCAATGCAACCTTTTACCAATCCATGAAATCACAAGATCCTCCTACTATCTCACCTCTTGACATGTTTGGATACTTACATGCCTAAATCAATGAAGGACCTATGTTCCCCTCAATAGGTGGACCTAGTTCCTCTAAAAAACCACATCCTCAACCATTTTATGATAACAAAGTTACAAACACATCAATCGACCTTGAAGAAACATATGGAAAAGGCTTTAATATCTAAAGAAAACAAGGTTGTGACACAAAAAATGAGCATTAAATTCACCAACTTAGAATAGAACAAAAACCAATAGAAGAAAACACAATATAGGACTAGGATATCAAGATCCCCCTCATGAAAATAAACCTCATTTTGAATATTGGAGACTTTGAGATGATGGTACAGTGATCTTTGATTCTCCTCCTAACTTGAATGTCCTCCTCCCACATGAACAACCATCACCTAATTCTAATGATCCGGGCGTGTGCAGGATCATCATGGAAAAAATAGGCCCTTAAGTGGTGAAAAATTCAGAAAAAAATAGAGTTACGCAACTTGATGTAAAATTTTGAATAAGTTATCTATATTATTTCAAAAATATATAAGAATAGAATCTATAGCAAATTTAATGTAGTTTCTAAACTACTAGGTTTATATATAAAATAATCTATTTGGTGAAAATTTGAAACTTCAATGCAGGAGTACTTAAATTTTAGGGAAAAAATAAGAAGTAGGTTTTTGTCTGACCACCCTAACCACAGTAAAATGATAATATTTTTTTATAATATTTTATATATAAGTAGAGGACTCATCACAATGTGATGCATATTTTTTTGTAACTTTTTTCCAAGTAAAAATTTAATTATGAAATTTTTATTAAAAATTTTAAAAAATATAAAAACTTATATGTTTGACCACCTTAACTTGGTCAAAACTTCAAAAAATTCATTATTTTTTTTAGTCCTATATTATGTGAAGCATAGAATGTGACACATTTTCAAATTCAAAAAATTTGATACTATTTGAAAGATATAGATGTTTTTCAATCAGCCTATCAATCAGGACTTTAGTTGTAATTCAAATAGAAAATGAATAATAATCACTTATTAAATTCAAAGTAAAGAATAATTTACATTGGTGGAAAGCTGACAATCTCCTTTAGAAACCTTTTTTGTTTCATCAATTTTTGGTAAAAAAAAAGTTGTCAGCCACATACCCTAAACATACCCATCATATCACCACTTTTTGGCCCATCATGATCTTGCACATACCCATCCCCATGGGTCCTCTTCCTCCTTCTATCCATGAAAAATGCGAATCTACGAAATGTAAGATCCCTTACAAATTGAAGAAACTAAAGTTTCCTCTCCATCCACCCCCTGAATGTAAAAGGAGACTTCAAATGCTTTTAAACAAAGGCCTTATACTCTTACCACCTTCAAACAAGTTGGTCATCCATCCTAAAGATTCTAATATATGATATTGAAAATATCATCGTATTCTTGGACACCAAACTAATGAATGTCAAACATTGAAGGACATATTGAACAAGTATCACTTCATTGATACATACTATTATCCTATCATACCATAATTCAAAATTCCTTCATCATGCCATAGTTTTAGAATTTTCCATTCTCAATATTGCATGATCCTTCCCATCACCTACCTTGGCTCATTCTTGTCTTACACTCAGTGGAGGCAAGAAATTGATAGCCTTGTCTTAGTAATGCATTTGTCCTTGTCTCTTAAATGTGTTATTCCTCTTCCAGCTATATTAATTATCATTGTGAAGCAATAACTTAGCTAATGGTTGAAATACCTTTGCATTACTACCCTCTTCCTTTATATTTGGTGTTCTTGTATGTGCGTATCGTGTTACCCCATAATGTGTGTTTGATGTTCTCTTGCTTTGTGAAATTCCTCTATTTGTACCTCTATTCTTCTATATGTCATACATTTTCCCTTTTCCTTTTCGATTTTGTTTTGTGTTATCCTTTTGGGGATGATGCAAAGCATTGAGACACGCTATGTCTCTTCCATGTTGACCCAAACGGTCCCTTTTCCTTTTCACTTTATCTTTTTCTTATGTTTCTCCTTTTGGGGATGACGCAAGGAATTGAGACCAAAATGTCTCCTTCATGTTATCCGAAAAGCTTTTCCTTTGCTTTTTCCTTTTCATTTCCTTTTAATTTTTGTCTCTCCTTTTGGGGACAATGCAAAGCATTGAGACACCTTATGTCTCTTCCATGTTGACCCAAAATGAACTTTATTTTTCTTTTGTTTTCACTCTCTTTGTGTCATTCTTCTAGTTCTATGTGTTTTGGGGGATGATGATAGTTCTGAGCTCTTTAATCAAAACCTTGCAACAACGAACATAATGACCCAAAATCCTTAGATCCCTTATGTGTTTGGTGTGTTCCTTTCTAGGGGGAAACTCCCTTTTTTTTTCATTTGCATGAAGCAGCCTTACTTAGAAACATATGACTCAACATAGGGGCTTTCTAGGTTGGATTTCATGTCTTGTTTCATTTTGCATTTTTTTCCTTCATTACTTTAAAGTAATTGCTCAGAGAGCAGTGTGTAGCAATTGATTTAAAGTTGGGGGCATAGATTGGAAATATTCATTTGCATTCTTGGTTCTTAGTGTAGCCTTGTCACTTCATATGATGCATTTTTCACTTTGTGGATGACATTGGGTGTGATCTCCTTCATAAGTGTGATCTATCTTAGAATATTTGGCCTGATGCGACACACTACATCCCCTAAGTTGTAAATATTATATTCTTTGATTGGTCCTCTCTTGGAGACATTAGACATAATGTTCCCTAAGTAATAGACCTTGCATGAACTTAACAAGACTCCTTTGAACATATTTTGCATTTTTGCATTTTATATTTTACATCTTTGCCACCTTGCATAACACAACTTGCATGCCTATGGTACCATCCTTTTTGTTCATGAGTTCTAACCATACAAAGATTTGCTTGTCTCATGAAGCGCTAAATGACATTGACCTTTGTGGCACCTTATTAAATTTATCAAGAGGTATAACTTTAATATGGTTGAGTGGGAAGCCCATTCTACAACATGACTTTCCCCATAGCCACCTATGTGTATGTGAGTGCATACCAACTAGTGTACATTTCTCACCTTTTGGTCCTTCTCACCTAGTGGACCACCATGATTTTTGTCACCCAAGAGTGAGTATGCATTCTCTTTTTCAAACAAAAATCCTAGAGTTGATTCATAGCTAGCTAAACAAATGATCAAACCTTGATCTGACTTTTCCTTTTCCCTATTCCTTCTCTCTCTCATTCTCTTTCACACTTGTGTTGCTTTGTTATTATGTTTAGTTTTCCATGGGATCTTCATCCTGGGAGCTTGATCATCCCTCTTGATCATTGTCATTCCATCTTGCTGGCATAAGTACATTTGTATCCTTCTTGATATGCATGGCTACTTTAGTGTGAGTTTGAAGCAAGTTCATCCTCTCACTCAAGTGGGGGCTAAATGTACCATAGAAAAATTGATCTTTGAAATTTTTATGGTATTTTAGGTCTTTCTTTCATAATGCTTGGTCTATTTTTCTTTGATTTAATGTTGCAATGTAACTTTTGCATTCACATTAGGTCCTTAAATTCAAATAATGGTGTCTTGTGAAGGTGTTGTGAAGTGTTCTAACACATTTCTACACTTTTCTAAACTCTTCTCATTATAATTAATCTAAAAATCACTAGTTTTATCACTTATCATTGAGTCCTATTCTAAAGTTTTGTAAAGTATTATAACAATATTTCATGCTTTTCTGGGCTTGTTATCACTATTTACATCTTTCTTATGCTTTATATGACCCCTTTATGCACTCATAAGACTTATTTATGTGCATTTTTGAATGTAAACCTGAAAAAAATAACATTAAATGCAACTTAATTCCCAAAACCCACTTACAAGCCTAGAGTGGGACCCATTCTCCATGGATGTCAAATGAGTCCCTCTTGGCTCCAAATTCAAAATAATTTAAATTTCCTTTTTGGGTTTTTATTAAAAAAGACCTTATGTCGGCTTGTGATGTTGTATTATTGGGTAATTAGGGCATAAGTGTGTATAAATAAGTGTTTTTCAATCCATTTCAACCCCCATTCACCTAATTCATTCACTAGTTCATTTAAGCATTTTGCATCATTCAATCAAGCAATTAACAAGTATCTTGAAGCAACCAAAGACATATCTTCAAACTTCTTCAATAAGGTTTAGAATTTTTTATGAAAAATTTTCAAGAAAATAGGTGTTGAAAGGTGGTCAACAAGTCATCAAAGTGTTTTAAGTCAAATAAACCCTAATTCAAGCTTGAAGACAACCTATAGTCGGCTTTCTACAGATTTGACTCCGTTAACGCGACAAGAAGACAAGTGCAGATCTGGATCTATAGAATTGACTCTTGAATTTTATATATTTTTGGAGGATTGATTCACCATCAACAACCAATGAGTCTCACCTATAGGATAGAAAAGTTGATTTTTTCAGAATCCAATTCTCGATAGTCAGAAAGCAGTTTCAGGTGCTTTTACCAATAGGAGGACTAATTTTCCATTAGTGGTGAATGAGTCCCACTTGTGATCAATAGTGACTTCTACAAATTTTTAGAACCTCCCAGGATTAGCATTCAACTTTCAGGTGCACTCTATTAAACTTCATTCAGTTCTGTTTTGCATTTGTTTATGTTTCTAGTTCATTTTTGCATATCATACTATGTTTTCAAAAATTGCACATTTAATTATTTTTGCATTAATAACCAATCAATTTCATCATTTAGCTACATTTAAATCATTGCATTTATTCATAATTCCATTATACATTCCTTTATTTGAGTGAACCACCTCAATTTTAGTGTTATATCTATCTCCTTTTAGTTGAAAAATCTTAAGAGTGTAAGAGAAGTACATAGAACCACAAAATTGATGGTTCATTAGTGAACTGAAAACCATCTCTATCCATCTTGAAAAATATGAATCCTCAAACTAAAATACTTATGAGCCTTTCAGAAGACAAAATAAAAGTTTCCTTCAACCTAAATTCCACTTCTCAACCTACCTAACTAGTTGATACCCAAGTAGTTGTTATAAAGAAAAGTAATCCTTGTATCTTTTAGGATATACAGAGACAATATAAAACCTTACCTGACACACTTCACAATAGCATGAATCAACTATTAATAAAAAACATGCTTACCTTACCTCCCGTTCAACCCATTGACCCTAGCAAATATTTACCTCCGATCTTGAAACATAATGCCTATTGTGCTTATCACCAACAAAAAGGACATGATACAAAACATTGCAAGCATGCTAAAAATCTTGTGCAAGAACTCATTGATTCTAATCATATTCAAATTAGAGATGTGAATGACAAAGGTAATAAGTCTATAGCTCCTCCCAACCAAAACTTGCAAATCTTTACTAATCACATGCCTAATCATAATATTTCATTTGTTAAAGCTAGTGAAATTAAGCCCAATGTGATGAATGTTGACACAAATGATGAGAATATGAGAAATAACAAAAAAATTCCTATGGATGATGATGAATATAGTCCCATGGATACCAATGGAAAAATTCATATTAATACAATGAGAGGAGTGATTGACATCAATCCTCATAAACATCAAATCATAATGCCAACTAACATTACGTTCTCTTTAGAAGAAAGAATGAAACATGCACCTGATGGTCCTCTTTACATAGCTGAAAGAATCAATAGTTGGCACATTCTTTGGATTTTAATTGATCCCGTCTATGGAGAGAATTTTATCATAGAAGAACTCCTATATGTGCATGAACTTACTCAAGATAGATGCCTTAAACTGAAAGCATGGATTAAAATGCATGATGGTTTTTCTCATGCTACAATGGGCTCAATCACACTCCCTTTACAAGTAGGACTAAAAAAATTGAATGTATCATTCTCTATCATATCTAATCTAGACCAATTTCATGGGAATCTAGGCTACAAATTGCTTCACTCTAGGAATGTTGTCCCATCTGTTATCCATAAGTGCTTAAATTTTCTAGTTGACAATGAAATATTCACTATGAACCATAGTGGCTTTAGACCTTTGTCTTTTCGTGGAAATTTTTCCTTGGATTATTTTTAGCCTGAGACCATGGAACCTATAAGACCCTATAAAGAATTCCTTTTCCTATCTTACCAAAAGGTCAAAGAAAAATGCATAGCCAGATTATCCCTTGAGAATTTTCCTCCACCCATGATTGAACTTGCACCCCTTGAAGAAAACAATAGTGAGCCTAAAGCCCTTCCAACAAAAAAACTTCCATCCATGAAAAATCCCTTTCCTATATCCTATAAAAGGCCAAGAGAAAACCAAACAAGTCCTAATCTGCCTCCTAAGAAAATTTATAAATCCAAAGAGAAAGTAGTTGAATAACCTTCCATGGTTTCTTCCATTCTTCCCTCACAAGAAGAAAAGGAACCTAGGTTGAAAACGCACTCCTACAAAAACATAACTTGAAAACCATTAATAAAAGAAACAAAAATTCTATAGAGCGTAATGTAGACATCGTGATATTTCTTGAAAGATGAATGAAGAGAACAACATTGAAAATCAAAATTCTAACTTGACATAAATAATAAACAATGAGAATCCTCCCTTACCAGAACCAAATGATCCTACGTCTCCAACACAAAAAGGATTAGTACCTTGTATGGATATTACCATTCATCTTTCTATCGTGGTTAGCTTGGATGATGATGAAGAAACAACTAAAATTGATGAGGAAATGCATAATGAGTTGAATTTACTTTTTTCCTCTTCCATGAGATTAAATGATAACAACTGTGATGATTCTCCTAAATCGAGTGATGCACCACTTGTTAAGCCTGGTGATTCTCCTAGTAAAACACTTGATTTTTGCCCTCTCACTAGTGATCTTCATTCCACATATATTAAACAAGACTAGGATGTGGATGACCTACTGGGTATGTGCAGGATCATCATGGAAAAAATAGGCCCTTAAGTGGCAAAAAAATAGAAAATTTTGAGTTAGGAAACTTGAAATAAAAAATTGAATAAGTTATCTATATTATTTCAAAAATATGTAAGAATAGAATTTGTAGAAAATTGAATTTAGTTTCTAAACTACTAGGTTTGTTTTAAAAGAAAAAATCTATTTGTGAAAATTTGAAATTTCAATGCGAGTACTTAAATTTCGGGGAAAAATAAGTAGGTGTCTGTCGACCACCCTAACCACAATAAATGATAATATTTTTTTTGTAATATTTTAGATATAAGTAAAGGACTCATGTCATGTGTTGCATATTTTTGTAATTTTTTCCAAGAAAATAATTAATTATGAATTTTTATTACAAATTTGAAAAAATATAAAAACGCGATGCCCTGAACACTTAACTTGGTCAAAACTTCATGAAATCTTTTTCTTTTTTAATTCTATATTATGAAATTCTTTTTTTAATTCTATATTATGTGAAGCATAGAATGTGATGCAATTTTGGATTCAAAAAATGTGATATGGTTTGGAAGCTATAGATGTTTTTAATCACCTATCCCGGACTTTAGTCATAATTTGAATAGAAAATGAATGATACTTATTAAATTCAAAGTAAAGAATAATTTATATTGGTGGAAATCTGAGAATATCCTTTAAAAAACATTTTCATTTCATCAATTTTTAAAAAATGTCACCACATACCCATCATATTGCCACTTTTTGGCCCATCATGATCCTACACATACCCTACTAGATGGTTTACCCACATGTGCTTTGCTAGTCTTTTATCCTTCTTTTTTTCTTTTTCTTTCCTTTTTTATTTCTTTTACTTTTGATTGCATGTGTGTATGATCCCCCATAATGTTCTATTTGATGTTTCTCTCTCTATGTGCATTCCTCTATTTGTTCCTCCATTCTTCTATATGTCGTATGCTTTTTCCTTTTCATTGATCTTTTCTCTTTGATTTTCATTTTCATTTTTGTCTTGTGCTTTCCTTTTGGGGATGACACAAGGTGTCGAGACATCCTATGTCTCTTCCATGTTAACCCAAAGATTTTTCTTTAGATCTTTTCTTTTCTTTCCATTTTTTCCTTGTGTTTTCCTTTTCGGATGATGCAATGCTGAGACACCCTATGTCTCTTCCATGTTGACCCAAAATATTTTTCATTATCTTTTCTTTTAAATTTTTTATTTTGTTTTCATTTTTGCATGACACAAGACGTCGAGACACCCTATGTCTCTTCCATGTTGACCCAAAATATTTTTTACATTTTTTCCTTTTCTTTTCATTTTTGTCTTGTGTTTTCCTTTTGGGGATGATGTAAGGTGTCAAGACACCCTATGTCTCTTCCATATTGACCCAAAATATTTTTTATTATCTTTTATTTTCTTTTCATTTTTGGACACCTATGTTTTCCTTTTGGAGATGATGGAAGGTATCGAGACACCCTATGTATCTTACATGTTGAACCAAAATGTTTTTCTTTGTTTTCAATCTATATCATTCTTCCTGTTCTATGTGTATTTGGGGAATGATTATAGCTTTGAGCTCTCTAATATCATTTCAGCAAAGACAAATTCTGACCCCAAATCTATAGATCCCTTATGTGTTTTTGGGGGTCAACCCTCTTTTTCTTTTCATTTTTGGCTACTTTAAAGTAATTTCTCGCAACATGGTGTTAGAAATTTATTTAAAGTGAGGGCATACCTTGGCATGATTTAATTTGCACTTTTATTTTCCATGTTCCTTGATGTGATTTTCTTGTTTCATGCAATGTGTTTTTCTCTTTTTGGTGATATTGGGATTAATGTCCTTCAAGAGCTTGATCTATCTTAACATATAACATTCGTCTTAGTGGTGATGCAACATAGTTCATTTCGTAAGTTGTGAATATTTTATCCTTTGATTGGTCCTCTCTTGGAGACATTAGAAAAATGGTCTCCTAAGATTAAGACCTCACATGAACTAAGAAAAATTATTTCGAACATCTCTCTTCCTTGTTACATTTTCTTTTTGTACCTTATTAATTTCACAAAGGTATGACTTTGATATGGTCCCCTAGGGCTCACCTAGTGAACAACTAGCTTTTCTAGCCCTTGTGAGTATGTATTTTTGTACCTTATTAAATTCATGGAGGTATGGCTTTTATATGGTCTGCTGGGGCTCACCTAGTGAACAACTAGCTTCACTAGCCCTTGTGACCATGTGTTTTGTTTGCGTAGTAGACAACATGTTTCACTAGTCAACCCTTTTTTGGACAAATAGCCTAGACTCAGTCCACCACGTCAGATGACCAGTTGAAGCTTGATCTGTTTCATTTTTCCTTTTTATTTTTCCTTTTTCTATCATCCACAAGCGTGTTCATTTTTTCCTATGTTGGTTTACTATAGGATCTTGATCCTAGGGACTTGGCCTCCCTCTTGGTTAATTTCATCCTATCTTACTAGCATTCATACATGGGAACCCCTCTTGATTGTGTGGTTGGCTACTTTAGTGTGATTTTTGTTGGTTATTTTTTTATGAACCAAGCTGATCATTAGAATTACCTATGGACTTTTCTATTTCCTACAATTAGAAATCTAAAGGGATTGGCCAAAGAATGAGTAAAAGATGCCAAAATTCTACTCATGTGTTGTGTGCTCTATGAAACTCGAGAAGGTGATCCCACAATGTACACTCAAGAATTCATATGACTACTATTTTAATACATTGTAAACAACATGTAATTCTGATATAATTACTCAACAACATAGTGTATCAAAATTTTTGGAGGTTCTTTTAACAATACCCTACACTTAGAGCACAAGAATAATGAAACATCACAAAATAACAATAGTGGTATTCATTCAAAATTTTGTTAATAAAGAGTTATTTGCTAATGAATTATGAAAAGTTTGCTTGAACCAGTGCCTTATACTAAAGATAGAGTCAATCTTAACCTATGCAACCTGATACCAATTCTTATACATAGCAACATATAGGCTTTAGAAAAAACTACATTACAACATTTCCACATAACATTGTTGACCACCACTTCTTAAAGATATCCTAGCACATAATTCATATGATTTAAAAATTTCACCCAAGCATTTTCATCAATCTCTTGAATTAACAAGAAAGAATGAAAATAAACATCCATTAGAAATCAAATGGAAATGAACAAAACAATCCTTGATTATATTTTTCATAACTCATAGAAAAAGTACAGAGGAGACAAGATGGCGATGGAATTGGCATTGCTCAAATTGCATTTAATATCTTTGTTATCAATATTACATACATAACAATAGACTCAAAACCTAAGATAAAACACAAAACATGGCTCATATTCCTTGTTAACAATTCACTGTGTCGATTGAAATACAACAAACCCCTACTTTCTTTCCCTGAATTCCTTCTTATAGAAACAAAGGATCAAAACAAGCCCTGGTCCATAAATTATACCTGTCAATACACTATTGAACAACTACAACATATATTCCATTGTTTAGTTACTCTCCATTTGCAGGTGGTGTGAAACATTTGTGAAAATAAGAGCAGTCTTCATTCATTCTTAGAGATTCGGTCCCACCTTTCAAAAGGCATTTTCAAATAGTTTCCACAAAAATTGTGACCACACACACAAAGTGAAAAAGATAGAAAGCATGAAAGAAATAGAAGGAAAGGACAAATAATATGTCCACATATGCAAACCTGTAATTAATTTAATTTAAAGAAAATGCACTATATTTTCTATGCTTTAGTAAAAGACTAATCTATCCTAAATCTAGGCTATGCAATGCATTTTCACTTATACATTATTCATCATGATTGTGGACTTCAAAATAAAAAAATTCAAATCACCACCCTTTCCATTTAATATTAATCCACCAGCCCCTCCAAGTATTTGTCTCTCCATTCTAGGAATTCCTCTTGAGTAGTCCAGTGAAAATTCATGACCTCATCAGCCTTTTCTCTTTAAGGTAAGTACTTGGTAAAAATTTGATTGGCCTCCGTATCAAATTCTGACAAGACAATCTCTACTTGAGACAACATATCCATATTTATTTTCAGTGTACCCATGTCATATTCTTGACAAATTGAAATTGCCTTCTTTGAAATGGTTTTACTAGTTTCATCTATCCAATCCTCCAGGATTTTTATGCCACCATCATCCCTTGGAATGGATGGGAGGAGACCATGTTGTGATTTATGAAAGGAAATTACCAATTCCATTATTTTGACTTCCAAAGGTTCAATTTTTCCCATGTACTCCTCAATTTTACCCACAAGAGTATGAGTGGGCTTAAAATTTTCAACGGGGTTAGCATTCTGTTTAGCTCCAATTGACATCAATATTAGTTCCTTCATCCTATGGATCCATGTTTCCATAAATGGAATAGCTCTTTCCTTTTCATTTTCAAAATTATTTATAGCATCCACCATGGATGAATGCTATAATGAATACTATTCAATCTATTATTCACCACTCTATTCAGATGCTTCAAGACTGTAGTGATAATCTCCATATGGTTGTTAAAAACCTCCTTGTCACGATTATCACACTTTTCTTTATACTCATTTAACTACTTGTGCAACTCCTCCCTACTGATATCTTCCTCATTCTTTGGCATTTCTGATATACTAGGCTCTAATATTGAAATAGTCACACTTCCCATGTTTTATGGAGCAATTTCCCATGAGGAACTTACTTCAAGGGTAAATTCACGGGGTGCAACTTCTTGTGAAGTGGTAGTGGAGTTAGCACCAGTCTGCTTATGCTATCCCAGCTGGAAACTATGCAACTTCTCCTCTAATAATTCTACTTGTGTTTGTAGCTACATATTTTGTTGTTCAAGATTTATATAGTCAACTAATAAATTATTTTGGTATGTCCTTAGATTCTCCTTTTCTACAGTTACAGATTCTACAATGGCCCTTGTGAATTGTGCAACATGTATTGACATATTTGATGCCTCTAGAGCCAATTTTTTTGATACTCTCTTTATTATTAGGCCTCCATTGTAGTTAGGTGCATGCTCAATAATGTGAGGCTTCCTTGTACTTGGGGCTAGAGACTAGATAGTTAATTCATCCCATTATTCAATGAAGGAAGACCCCTACAATGTAATTGTAACATCTTCTTTTGAATTGTAGAGAGGTCTCTCACATCTCTTTATTTTATCAAAGGCTATGGTAGAAGGTATATCCAACTGTAGAAGTAATTAGACACCACTATTTCTCACCAACTCTCTACCCTCCTTTGTAATCATCCTTTGGAAATTATCTCTCATTTCATTCAAAACCTTTCCTTGGAGGGTAGAATCAACAAATTCTAGATGAAGACTTCTTCATTTGGCTAGGTTGCTTACATATTCATCTCTCTTAGCCTTGTATGCAAACTCCATAAAAGCTTGGGACTTTACAAATGAGTCATCATCCAAAAAACTTATGAATGCTTCCACTCGATTATCATCTTTACCATTAAGCCTAGTGAGGTCATATTTATTCAACCTCATATTTAATTATTGTGTTTCCATCATTGTTAGTGTGCTGAGCATTCCTTCTTGCATTTCCTACTCTGATACCCAAATGTCATCATCAGATTCTTTATCAACATAGTCCACCAAACCAGTTACTTCAACCTTCTACTTCTTCAACAATGGATCTTTTGGTGGTGATGCATGCAATGGTACAACATAAATATAAAAAATTTCAAGCTCTATTGGCCTTGGAGGATATGGTGGTAGTATTTGTGGCACAAGAGAAATAGGTCTTTTCTCCTCTTGTTGGGAGGGAGTGGTAATTACATCATTTTTCTTTGCATTACTCTTTCTCTTTACAAAGAACTTTATTTTTGGTTCTTTAGGGGCATGAGATGTTGATTTATCTTCCTAAATAGGGACTTCTTCACTTTGTTCTTGTTCAATGGTGGATTTCCCCTTATCGTGAATCACCCCTTCACTTTCAAGGTGGTGTACTACTATCTCAAAATTATGGGATACATGTTCCACCTTTTACATTATATTTTCAATCTCTAGAGGAATATTGAAATTAGTTTTTTCACTTCTTTATCTTTCTATTTATTTTATCGAGAGAAATCCACCTTGATTTTCTTTTTTCTTAATCCAAAATATCAAACACATTTCTTATCACGTCCTTTAGGAATTGGAAAATGTGCACAAATTTGTAGCTATTGTTCCTTTCCTTCAACCAGGCCATGAAAATTTTAGGATCATACCTAATCCTCTCCACTGCTCATTGTATGTGAAAGTATTTGAATATATCAAGTATCTTATTCCAACCTCCCTTTATCATCACAAAATCAACGAAGCATGTGTATGAAGGAAAAAAATTTCCTTTTCCTTGATTCAACAAATTTTCATTTTCCACACTTCCCAATTGTCGTATTACCTCAACGAAACAAATTCTCTCTGGCACATATTTTGGTAGTAGGTCAAGTGCAACAGTGAAACCATACACTCTTAAAACAATGTAATTAGGATATGGGATAGCATCTCCCCAATTGTGATAAACTCCTAGCTCAGACCTTCTTTCCTTGGGTTTCATGAATTCATGTAGGGCTATGGGAATCCTAGGTATATTCACAACCAGGGATCTATTTAATTTTGAAGAAAACAAGTTCTAAAATGCCACTGTCATATGTCCTGTCACCCTTGTCGAGGATAGTAGCCCAACACTGAATAGGAAAATACAAGGTACCCTCATTCCTATCCAAAGTCATATAATTCCGAAAGTAATATGTGGCTTTAAACAGAAACATATGCATCAACAATGAGTACCAACTATACCTTACTCCATATACACCTTTCTTCAACATTATCAAACCCTCATAAATTCTTTCTGCAAGAAACCCCATATATTCATATAATGTGTAATATTGGGGGTTTTGAATATGGGATGCCATTTACATCCATTCCATAGGAATTTAGATGACATGATCATAACCAATTATCTAGTAGATGGAGTAAAAGGTTTTTGGAAGGAGGAAACAAAATAACTAGTAGGGAAAGGATCATTATCAAATTTCTCTAATGGAATCCTTTGACCCTCAATTTTTGCTAAGTATCTTGGTAGTATCTGGACTCTAAATGCAATCTTAGTCTTATCTATTTCCTCCTTAAGAATGTTTTCATTGATTTTAGGAATTTCATCACTCCACCTGGTGAGTTTGAAGACATGAGCAAATTCATCCTTGGTAATTTTAACCTTTTCCTTCGCATCATATTTTCTTATATTCCTTGTAACTAGATCATAATTGGTGGCTATAACTTTAAGAAATTCAACATCCATGTCAACATTAGGTACAATGAACTTCCATAGGTCACAATTATAGGGGTTACCCTCTAGAATAGCCATGTTTCTATTTCTGAACCAACCAAAGAATAATTCCCACCTAGTATAAGGTAACCTGGCATCCTTAATAGAACTGTTCTTGTCAATCAAACCCTAAAATCTACTTGTGGACCTTCGAGAAGCAATTGAACCTTGGGTTTTTCACTAATCGAGAGTGGCAACTAGTCACTAAGGTCTTTACTCAAAATCATTTTTGGAGTAGAAGCTTCCCCTTTGGACAAAGATTCTTTTGATTGTGCTTTGGGAGCCATGACACAAAAGTATTACAAAGTAGGTTTTTTGGTTTCTTGGAATTTTGTTCAAGACTTATGGCTTAAATAATAGTTTGACATGGATTACAATAATGTAGGACCCAAAAAATCCTCTCTTATGAATGTAAAACCTTAAAATGTAGAAGCAACAAAACCCTAAATGAGTCAAAAGGTTTGGGAAACCATAATTTATCAATAATTCTAACGGGAAGGTAGTAATTTACTTATTGGTTCTTTTTCAAGTTGATGACCCTAGCCCTGATGTCAGACAAGCCTAAAAACCACAACACGAGCTCTCCAAGTGAGTAGAAAATCCTTCACATTGTTCAATTATGCTTTCAAGACAGGTTTCAATAGCTATGCAACCTCCTACCATGGTAGCTCAATGTCCTTTATACTATTAAGGTTATCTCACATGAACTAGAATGACTCACTTGCCCTTAATATAAGTTTTGAATGTTAGTGATTGCTCACGCTGGTGTGTGAATTGATGGATGATCTAGATTTAGTCAAATTGATTTGATAAATCTGACCGTATGCAGCTACAATACTCATTAAATGATAGAAAGTCACATGAAACAACTTGTTGGTGATCTGTGAGCTCCACCATCACTTTGTTGCTACAACCAGAATCCACGTGTCTTCTTCCCCTCACCCTTGTAAGTCTTAACCCATGTTCAACTTTCATCAGCAGGGAGATAGGGAAGGGTTGAGATTAAATCTCACAACCTTGATGTACTTAGTCTTTAATCTACGACAAATTTCCCATAGCCTTATTCTTCTAACATAAGCAACAACCCAAATTAAAAGATCTCAAACACGTTCATTATACCTTCTTTTAGTAGAAAACACTTTATTGTCCATGCCCCATGCTAAAATATTTGATTAATATTCACCTTTATTCCAATGTTCTTTGTGCCCTCAAGGTTATTCCACTTGGAAATTTCTTGCCTCCCTGTAGAGAACTAGGCATCAGGGGTGGGACCCATAAGGGAAATCAAGGAGTAGTCAAGATTGGCCCACATCACCCACTATCAACTATTGATTCTCTTCAAAGCTCCACTTGTTGACTGCTTGGAAACACTAGGCCCACAATTGGAAATGACATGCGGCAATCACCCATTAGCCTGTGTCATTATTATAATGGAAAATAAAAATTAATAGGGTGGCTAGGAGTGGCCAAGATGTAGCAATCACCTTCATCAACCACAATTGATTTCCTTTTAGTACTACCCACAATCTTTAACAAAGAAATCGGGCCTGCCAATGCAAAAAACACATGGCTTACACCCACTAGCATGTGAGAATAAAATAATAGGTAATGAGATAGAATGGGTGCATGGCGAATGGTGATTATTTTCTCATGATGATTGAATTTTCATATCTACACATGCAAAAATTGTCAATTTTAAGAAGGGGACCCGACTAGGTCGATGGGACCAAAACCATTGGATTATTGAGTTAAGGCTCAAATGATTTTAGTAGAAAATATTTAACTCAACTTTGGAAAATTAAAATAATGGCCAAACATATGAAAAATGATAAAACTAGACCATAGGGAAAGTTATTTCATTGATTCTAATGGCATAAGATGTGACTTAAAAGACTGGGAACTAGTAGTACAAGGAGTCAACAAAAATTTAGAACCTTAGCAAGGATATAAGCCCAAGGGTTTTTTTTAAGAAGGGTCCTAGATAACATAAAACTCTTGAACATTGTTAGTAGAGAAAAACCATGAGCCCTTAGATACAAATCTAACTTCAAAATTTAACAAGATATTGAGATGGAATATAAAAATTTTAGGGGTTCCATCAGTGGATCTAACTGGGGGTGCATGCCTCTCATAGGCATGGCGAGATCCTAGAATCTTAGGTTAAATCAGACTAGCCAAAACATGGAAAACCAAAAACCAGGGAACTACCTGGACTAGGCAGGAAGACCAAACTAAACACAACCAAAGCAAACACACCTATATACAAAATGTACAGAACCAACAATGTACACTAAATCATAACATACTTAGGAGAAGTATGGCTTTAAGAACTATCCATGTACTGAAAATTCAAAAGGTTCACTTGTCAAGCTTTGGAGGAAATATGAATCCTCCTTATTTTTACTAGCTATCAGATAAGGGCCTAGCCATAATGCTTGAAACTTTTCTTGCTTACCCTTATCCTCAACCCTTGCATTCTAGGCTAGTACCATACTATTCACCTAAAATTTTATAGGGGATGCTCTCTTTTCATACAAGTGCTTGACTTGCAACTATAGTTTTGCATTTTTGGCATGAGCTTCTCTTCTAGTTTCATCTAGTTGCACTAGATTATTAGTTTTTTGCTGCATATCATCACATATATATTCTCATCATATTCTTGAGCAAACTTATACATCTTTAGCAAGTTATTTTGTGGTAGCCTAGTATCCCAACCATACACCAAACCAAATGGTGAATAACTAGTGGCCTTCTTCACAGTGACCCTATTTTCCCCAAGTGCTAACTTTATCTTTTAATTCCAAGCTTTCTTGTTCTTCTCTATCACTATTTTGGTGATTTTCATTAAGCTCTTATTACTAGACTCAACCTGACCATTTCCTTGAGGATGGTAAGGTGAAAAATAAGAAATCTGTATGCCATGTTTTTCACAAAAATCCTTGAATTCCTCTTATTTGAAACAAATAGCGTTATATGAAATGATCTTCTCTAGGATTCCAAAACTGATTAGAATATTATTCAATAGAAAGTCCACCACTACTTTGCTTGTTTCTTTTCTTATTGGTATTGCTTCTACCCATTTTGTGAAATAGTTAGTGGAAAAAAAGGATCCATGAGTGCCCTCCACTAGAATTTTTTGGTATTTCAAAAATGAAGTTAATCCTACATTTTTGGAAAGGAGCTTGAACAAAATTAGGCCTAAGTGGTAAATTCACTAAAAACTTTAGTTTTCTTGCAAATATTTGACAAGCATCACAAGTCTTAACAAACTTGTGGGCATCCTTAAAAAATAGTAGGCCACCAGAATCCTAACCTCAAGATCTTATGAGTAGTGGTATTTTCCGTGTAATGACCACCACACACTCCATTGTTCATTTCCTACAAGATTTCTAATGCATGTTTTCCATCCACACATTTCAGAAATGCACCATCATGGCTTCTCCACCATAGTTTATTTTCAATAATTACATACTTAATGGCATGCAACTTTAGTGTTCTCTTGTCATTCATGGCTTCTCCACCACAATTCATTTTCAATAATTACATACTTAATGGCATGCAACTTTAGTGTTCTCTTTTCATTGTCAACCATATATGTAGGGCATTACAAAGTTTGTAAATATTGGACAATTCTTCTGTACCAGCCACATGTTTGATTATCAAAAATAGGTACAACATCAATAGTCTCTATGTGATTAACCTAATTAGCTTCCAAATTAGTTTTTTCCATCAATTTGGCTAGGCCTTGCCCTATCACTAACTTGGTAATTTGGACATCAATGTTGAATTCTTGGAACCTGTTAATCCATCTACATCTTTTTCCTATAATTTATTGCTTAGTGAAGATATCATTCATAACAACACTAGGTACAAAAGCTATTATAGTATCCCCCATGAAGTAAGTCCTAAAATTCTTCACATCCTTGACTAGAGCATATGCTTGTTTTTCAATTATATCATACTTAAGCTTTGTGACTTGCAATAATTTGCTAAAGAATGCAATGGGTTTTCCATATCCCCCCTTATTTTTTATGTATTAAGGCAATAACAATAATATGGAATGAAGCAAAGGAGAAAATGAACATTGGTTTAGAGAAATTTGGAGATTTCAAACCTAGAGCTTCCTTAATATCTTGTTTAATTTTCTTGAACACCTAACTAGGATCCTCACTAAAAACCACCTTCTCTCCCTTCTTCAACATCTTAGAGATGGGTCTTATGATTTCTACAAAGTTAATCATAAATCTCCTCAAGAAATTGATTTTTCCAAAGAATGACTAAATTCCTTTCACATTATTTGAATGACCTGGTTATTATCTATGGTTGCCACCCTTTCAGGGTCAGTCCTCACTCCCTCTTTCGACACAATGTATCGTAGTAGTTTACCTTCAGTGTCCCCAAAAGCACATTTCTTCAGATTCAGTGAGATCCCATACTCTAAATACCTGACAAATACCCTCTCCAAGTGTATGTAATGATCTTCCTCTTTTTTGGAGTAGGCTGTCAAGTTAATTCATCTTGATATATAGCCATGAATAAGTCAATAAAATAAAAAAAGGCCACATCCATATCCCTTTGGAAG
>VDFB02389493.1:0-29515 GCA_007258455.2 Sequoia sempervirens | reverse complement strand
CTCCTTTTCCTGTTACTTTTATTAACTCCTTCTTCCTACTAACTTTAAAACTTCTGAAACTCTTGAAAAAGAAAACATTTACTTGGCAGCCATTCAAGTTATTTTTTTGCAGAGTATGTTTTCAAGAAGTAAAACAAGAACGGTTATCTCTCTCGGGAATTCTTTTCCCATTAATAAAGTTTTTCCCTTTTTCCGTTTTTAAATCTAATCTTGAAAAAGATTTTTAAAATAAAAATAAGATATAACTTATCTTTTCCATTTCTTGTGCTTAGATGAAAAATATAAAATAATATTCAATTTAGTTGCAAATAAATCCTCTTTTTGGAAAATATTTACCCTAAAACTAATTCTAATTTTACAAAGTAATTATATTTACCCAATAATTAAATAAATATCTTCTAACTATTAGTTAATTTATTAATTCAAAAATTAACACAAGTTAAAAGAAGATTAGAGTACTTACTCAGATTTTTATCATGCATAGACATTTAAATCAAAATATATAATTAATTATAATTAAAATTAATTCTTTTACTTTATTATGCTTATATTTCACTATTTATTTAATTTGACTAATCATTATTTATTTTGCGGACAATCAAACAATCAAGCCAAAATTATCATTCCTAAATGCAATCTACATGAATCTAAGTGCTCGTGTGTGATTGAGAGAACATCCTGCTTTATCCTGTCAAGAAGCTAACCTCCTCTCCTTAATCACACCTTTGGTCTTTGACCACCTGCATCTCAAGTGCACTCAGGCACACAACAATAAATTGGATTAGTATCCCATAAAGATATAAATCAAAACAATATAATACATTAATTAAAATATTTCTATTCTATTTTGCTTCATTTTCAAAGTGAAACACATTCAATACTATTCAACTTTTCATAATTTAAGCAAACATTCCCATATATCACCACACCAAAACACCATAGTATTCATTATTACTCTACCACATGCATCAGATCATATATCAAATCCACACAAAACCAAAGGCAACCTGCATCAGAGTCTGAGACGTGACAATGCACCCAACAATTCCCATGTAACATTCTATAACACCCATGACTAGTGTAAATTAAGCGATGGTGTTTGGGAAGGGGTCGCGCCCTGCTGAAGCTCTCACAGCCTTGTCTAAATACCATGACCCAACAAAATATTGCAGTACCACCTCTAATCAGCAGATAAGACAACCTTCAGCCAAGTGATTGACCTCCAATATGTTGCGCCTAGGTAAAAAGGGTATAAATGTCATCGACCAACCACTATGAGCAATACACAAATATGAGAGGAGTATATTTCCCAGGACCAGCTTTGTAACTCCAATATTAGGGCGACTAACACATTCAACCAACAATACAAACTCTACAATGTATTTTGACCAGAATTTAGAACATTTCCAGCCTCCCAAAGATGAAGTTACTTTTAATATTCAATGTAACTACTGATATGAAACACCTAACCTTGAATAGCTGTAATCAAAGATCATCACCTAAAATTATTCTCCTGTAAAGAGTCTTATAAATTTCACCTAAAGCCTTCCTAGTTGGATTCTCAAGTAATCAACTAGAATTTTGTCTTCGAAGAAGACACCACAAAATTCCCACAAATTGATCCTTGAAGCCTATTGGCGTAAAAACTAACACCTTTGGAGTGCAGGTTTGTACGGACAGCTATGCACACTACGCAATGAGTGCTCTTCAAATTAGGAGGGGAAGCTCCCTCGTTGTGTTGGAATGCGTGGAAAAGAAAAGTAATCTAAGTCCTATCTTTTTGTTCTCATCTGGAAGAGGCACAAGGTTAAGAAAACCAAGAATGTTGCAGCTAAGGATTTTCTGCCTCGCAAATCAATAACTACAACTAAGCTATCTACTTTAACCATCTAGCTCTAAGAAAATAGAGCATGAGGAAATGGATGCGGATGATTATCCCATTTACGTCGCATGACTCACAACGTGAAGGCAAGGTGGCACAACTATCTGCTTATTTGAATAGGCTTATTGGAAACAACAATACACGATAAACCAAGTACAGATTCTCAACTTGAAGACAAGGTGGCACAACTATCGGCTCAATCTGAATAAGTTTATTATTCACACACATCATACGATAACCAAGAACAGATTCTCAACTTGAAGGCAAGGTGGCACATCTATCAGCTCAATCTGAACGAGTTTATTGAACACATAACATAAAGGATAGCCAACTAGGATAATAAATTGCATAGGCGAGACACGCATTGCCAATCTATGGATCAATCAGCCACCAGATTCAATCAAGGCAAGCATTCACCATAATAATTTCCATGAAACCCGAAAGTGGCATAACAATTCATTATCATAACAACACTCAAGATCAGATAAGCAAAACTGTTAAATATTAGTAGCAAGGTAGGCACAACATATATTCTCTCCTCATGCAAAAGTTATGTACAAATGAGCAAAAGCTCATTTAGACATCGTAAAGGTGTAGGGAACCCTAAAATCACCTTGAGTCAACTACAGTCTTGCAATGCATGCAAGATTTATTGCTAAACCCTAATAAAGCAAACTATACAGTTAACTGGAAAGCTACCATCAGTTAACCGGTACATCTAACCTAAAAATGGACAATGTGCAAGCATGCACGTCCTTATTCAAAGCAAAGTTAACTGGACACTACCCTTAGTTAACTGAAAACCCTAACCCTAACTCCTGTGAAGATAATCCCAAGGAAGAGATAAGCATGTATAAAGTCAACAAGTGAACTCAAGACTAAAAGTCGAGTTAACTGCTGCTCATGACTCTACCCTTGAAACTAACTGCAGGTTCCAACTGGTAGATCACTTCAAGTCATCTCGATTCAACACCTCGTCTAGGAACTCATCAATCTCTTTGTCTTTTGGCACATTGATGCTGTCCAAAATAATAATCTGCCTCTTCAATTCCTTGTCACCATCCTTGATCGTATGCATGCATATCTCTAACATCCTCAGTCGCTTTCTCGAAATTAACTGAAATCACTGAAATATTCTCCAAATTAGCCGCCACAGGATCTCCCTCAAGGCTATCACGAATCAGCTTTTCGAACTCAGCTTGCACTCTGTTCAATTCAATATACGTGCCATCCTCAAGAAGGTGGTGACACGAAATCACTTGGTAACTTTGGCGGCTCTGTAAATGGAGTGGTGGCCTCTATTTCTTTTGCAGCTTAATGCTTCATTGTCAGTTGCTCTGATGAAAACCTAAATTAAGACCGATTTGGTCTTGAATTCAGTCTATTTGAACTGCCTTCTGAAAAACTTGCCCGTTGACTATGAACATGGCTATGTTCTGATAACTTTCTTCAGAAAGCTAAAATGGCTCCTAGTGAGGCTAAAAATACCCTGTCGGAGGATAATTTTCACCAAAAATTTTGAGACATGGGTTTTGTCCGGAAAATGATTCTAAGACAACCCACAATGTCAGAATTTTTAAAAACACGTCGTTTAGCTTGGCATGCAAAGATTCTTCAATTGAGAATTGCAAGGATTTTTAGAGCTTCCCGGGGCAATTTTTCTTGAGAAAATTTGGAACATGGGTTTTGTGCATAACAGAATTCTGAACAAACCCAGATGATGTGATTTTGAAAAAGATGTGATTTTATCCCACATGCAAAGAAATCTTCAGAAAAAAGCACAAAGCTTCAGAATGAAGGCTGTGGGGTCAAATTTCTTGAAAAAATCTAAGACATGGGTTTTGCTGCTGATGCTGAAATATGAGAACCCAGATGGTCAGATTCTGAATATTTTGCCATTTTCTTTGACATGTGAAGAAAGTACCTAAGATGAGAAATAGAAGAAATAAGACAGAAGATAGAAGGTTTTGTTTGTTCTGCTTTTGTAGAATTTGCCTATCTCTGACTTGGAATTGATGTAACCTGCATGCAAATTGAAAACAAAGTCTGGAATATTCTTCTCCTTAGCAATCTGAATCCGATGCCACGAAGAACACTAAGATTTGACACCTGTAGCACCTCGAATCCTCAAATGCATGAAGAAATCGCCATGTTTTGAGCTCTGAATGGTACGACTTGCTCAAGAATGAAGAAATAAGGCTGACTTTTGTCTTTAAATAAATAAAATTCATTTAAAATTCGTCCATCTTCTCAAACTCAAAGCACACCTCTTTATTTGGCAGTTAACTGAGCCTCAAATTAGGGCATATGCTTAACTAAGCCTTCAAAATGAATGCCTATAATGTGATTGGTTGTGAACTGAAGCTTAAAATGCATGAAAATGATGCTTTAATAGAGCGCCACTTTTAAGTTTAGTTGAACTGCACATGCAAATCAGTTAAACTTGTGCATGCAAGTTAGTTAAGTGTACATGCAAAACAGTTAACTTCACATGCAAATTAGAACTCAACATCCTCCTCAATTAACTGAACATGCAAATGCATGCACACTGCAGATGAACTGAACTTCTAAAAATAGTAACTCAAAATGAACTTCAGTATCCTCTCCATGCAACCCAGAAATCGTTCAGTTGAACTGAAGTCATAACTCTAGTTAGGGCACACCGGTCAACTTGTTTTGAAAAGTCAACTTTGACCCTTAAGGCGTTTTCCCAGACTTAGCCAATTTTGATGAAAATTTGGATTGTAACCTTCGTCAGAGCCTCTGTTCGAGCACTGATTCCGGATGACTGACAAGCCCGATTGACTGGCTGACGAGTGCATTGAAAAGTAGAACAAAAACTGATCAAAACACTCCTTGAGACTGCATACCATAAAACTAAGATCTGAAGGCTCAAAAATCCAAGCGCCCTTTTCAAAAGCTGCTCTTTTTCACAGATGTCAAATTTTCTCTATCTTCATCTCGAACGAAGGAAAAACGAATCGTCCATAACTTCTGACTGACAAAATTCCAGGACTGGATAACTAGATCACTGCGGAGCTGACTTCATTCCACACAACAATTCCATAACATTTATTCAAATTCCAACATCTGAGGGTTGAAAAACAAGGGCGCCCTTTTCAAAAGGTGCTCTTTTCATCCCAGAGATAGCCATTTTCTCAACACTTTCATCTTACGAAGGCGATCCCCTGAAATATGCCAAATGAATAACTGATTGAAATTAAACTTAATATATGTTGATATCTAATGAAGAAGATTGAACAACAAATCACCAAGAGTGTACTCAAGATCCCATTGAGGGTGAAAGCACATATGACGGAGTGATTAATTTTGAAATCAAACAATAGGCGACAACTGTACCATGAGACTTTGACGCTACCACTTGAAATAAAACAAAAGTTACTGTAATACAACTAATTCATCCGCTGCGGCGAGCATCCACTTATGAGTGGGAATTCGCCACTTTTCAGTGGGTGACTAAAGAGAGATTAATTGTTCTTTCTCCACATTGGCGGTAAACCATCCAGGGGTTACAAATGTATGAAATTATAACAAGTAATTGCAGCAATAACAATGGTTGGATTAGTACTACTAAATCTCAACCTTACAATCAAGGAATCTGCAAATACAAGTATTACAATGATAGAGAATAATGCTAAGATGTAAAGAATGAATGCTTTACAATGTTTATCCCTCAAATGATGAAGTAAAGGCCAAAAACATAAAACTAATGCAATCTGATATAAAAATCTGAGTTCTGGAAATTCTGATCAGCAAACAGAAAACACCATGAAATGCTCATAACTTCATCAATATACCTTCAAATTGACTGAAACCTTTTGCAAAGGCTCTCTAGGAGTATGGCGCCCAAGAACAAGTCATAAAACAGCATCAAATCCTCCACATTTGTTTGGCACGAATCCCAATGTTCTCTAAGAAGGTACAACCTGGCTGGAAGGGCGATTTTGCTCTTAAAAATCAGGTTCTTTGAATTTAAGTCTAATCTTCTATGAGAAGGGTCGCCCAATGTCAACAATCACATAGCACAAATACCCAGAATGAAATAAAATTTACTCACAAAGCTGTATACAAAATTCACTTTCAGCTGTAGATGAACCAGCAACTCAAAAATGATAATAAACTCCAAAATTCTTCAACAATAGGCTCAATATGCTAATCTGGATGAGAAGCAGCAATAAAACCAATTAGGTGTTGTCTTTCAAACACGAAATTGATTGGAATCTAGGAGGTAAGCATCCCTCGAAGAAAATCACAATGTCATTTCGACAGCATAACTTTAGCAATTAACAATGGATAATCAACTCTTCAAACAGCAGCAATAAATAAGTTTCAATTGGCAAATGAAGCATCAAGAGACTCTTCAAATTCCAAGAAGTTGAATCACTTTAACTTCCAAAAGGGACACCGCTTTAAACATTTCACTTTTTGAAATAATAAAATATCATTCAACTTCTTTAGGCATCCATTTCATATTGCAACAATAAAGCATTTATTAAATAATTAAATGTCTACTTGACCCCTTTATGTCCCCTTCTTTAAAACAACTTGAAGTCATGTAGTTTGTGCATGGGGTACAACTTCAAGACATGAAAATTGACGAGTCCGAACTCACTCATGGAGAAAAACCCAACCCAAAAGCCAAATCGACCGATGGATAACAAGATTTGACTGAGTTGAACTGCCGATGATGCCATCGCTAAATTAAACTTTGTCAAAATAGCCACCGGCCAAAAGTTAGTAAGTTTACCTCAAAACCAACAGAAGCGGTGAATCGGAAATGAAAGCAAGACTTAATGAAATGATAACCCAACTATCATTAAAATTAGTATTTACTAAAAATAGCAATACTAAAATGCCACAAACCTCCAAGCAAGGAAACCCTAATTTCACTTTTGATCAACCTACGGATTTTCGGAAATAGGCTATCAGTCAAAGAAGAGGGTATGGCCAAAATGGGGACATTACAGTCCGCCCTTCCCAAAATTGCTTGTCCTCAAGCAATGCCACAACACTCCAAACTGATCCCACCAAACATATAGGATCCCGGGGTCCCATGTCCATCTCTGAAAAACCCCACCATGCTGATGCTGCTCTACTCTGATCATACAAATGAAATCATTGCACCAAAACTGCACTAACCATCCTTGCAACCTCAAAGTGATAACATGCCTGAAATTCAAGTCGAACAACATAGAAGGAATTGAATCAAAATCTAGCAGCGTCTCATGCTCAATAAACTCTGAGGAATTAACATCTGCAATGTCAATGTCAATCACCATTCTGAGAACAAAGAAGAATAATCTAAACAACTCAAAAATATTCTCATCAACATCACTCCTCAAAGCATCAAACCAAATCACAACAGCAAATGTGATTCCATCATAGCTATTTGCAAAGGAAAAAACAGCTCTTTGCCAAGTCATAGCAATTGCATCCTCAAAGCTCCTTAAGGATGTATAATGCCTCCTCTGAGTAATTCTGACATATTCAAGAAAAACTCTGAAAACTTCCACCAATCTCTCCCCCAAAGTCTCAAAAAGTTGAACCAAATCAAGCAAAGGTTCGCTGCCCCAAATACTAGTGCAAGAGATTGTACAAAGAAAGCCACTAGAACATAACTTGAACACCATCCAATACTGATCTGAATCACTATGAAACATTATTACCCACTTTTGAAGCCAAAAATCATCACTAAAAAGAGGTTGTGAAGAGGAAAAATGAATGTACCAGCTGCCTATGAAAACTGAAATGAACCACTCAAAGTCTGATTTTAGGAAAATCAGCATGCAAGGGGTTGTAGGATTGCTGCAAAACTGGAAATTAGCATCTATAATATCACAACAACTCATGCCCAAGGCTGGACACATCCTCTCAAGGAACTCCAACCCAAAATAAAAACATCCTTTGTTCAATATATCTTCCCAATCCATCGGTCGATGTGCAAAAAGAACCATCGAATGGTTAATAAGGATGGGGACAGCATCAAAGAATCTGAAAATTGAACCCGTATCTCTCCAATGATTCCTCTTTCCACTTGTAACAATCTCCATCAAGCCATGTTGAGGATCCCAAGCATGGATACCCAACTGGAAATGTTCCCCAATGCACCAAAAAGAGAACACCACAGTTCTCCAAGTGTTAATCAAAGCAATTTGCAAACTCAAGAAGTTAGTGTCTTCTTTGATAAACCCATGTAGCCCATCCATGAAAACATCAACATCAATGGAGCACAGAACAAATGTTGTCCATAATTCCCATTTCCCCAAAGGACTAGGGTGAGCCAAAACATCACTCAACCCAAGAGATAGATTGTTAAGAAGGTAAATTGCCTGTTTAGGTTCAACTTTCTCCCAAACTTCATGAGTAATAAGTCTGGAATCTTCACTCTTTGCTGCTGCAATGGAGTGACCAGCAACTACCAAGACTTGTTTTATTGACACCTTTAAGCCAATGTTGAAGAAATCTCCTTGAGTCCACACTTTCCATGTGAATACTTCATCCTTGATCCCACTTATGCTTTCATTATCAAAATGCCCTTGATGATTACTACTCACAAAACATGGCACACTTTCATAGAAAATATCTATCACCTTATGATTATCCAAATCATGTGAAGATAATGGACTGTTGTTCTCAAAAATATTATCTTCATCCCTTTCGTTGGTGTCTTCATAGAATTCAAACTCATCTTTTTCAACTTGTGGATGCTCACCATTAGTTGCCGACCCACAAAGTGTAGCATGCTGAATACTACATTCATTATCCGTTAAAACATCTATCGCATAGCTGCAAACCATTCCTTCTTGTGGCAAAGTCTCTTCCCAACTCAAGAGTTCACACTCTTGATGTACTTTCCAATCACCATCAACATATGGGATCATCTTGGCATTACGCAATGTTTCATCATTATGGAGTTCATTTATTCCTTCAACTATTTGTTTGATCTCCATAATCCTTGTATTAACTTCTTGTTCCTTAAGGGTAGCTGCAATAGATGAATGATTTTCTGCTTTGTATAAAGAATGATGAGCTAAGGTAAAATCAAGGCAAAGCCTATCCATCTCTTCCTCCTTCTCTTGGTAGGCATCATAGGTCTCCTCTGCAAACTTAATAGCATTATCCCTATCTGAGAGCAAATGCAAATAATCTGACTTTATGGATTCCAATGCCTCTTTGATAGATTGCATCTTGGAAAGAGAGTCTCCATCTTTAACTCCATTTAGTTTCTCTTCAAATTGAAACTTCCAGCAAAGTTCCTCAATGAAGTGATATGTGCTATCAAATCTTGATAACACTTTAACAATCTTCTCTTTTGAAACCAATAAATTATCCTTCAAAACTTGCAGCTCTTTAGGCCCTTGATCCCAATCAGCAAAGAAGCTATGCTCATCAAACATCAATTTTTCTGATTTGTTTTCCTTGACATGATTTTCAAAATCAGCCTCCTTTCTAATCTTATCACTGCATAACTCCTGAATCGAAGGCTTGTCAACAACTTCTTCAAACAAATTAGTACCTCTATCTTGACCTTTCAAGTTCTCATACTCTTCTTGTGCATAATTTTGAAAGGCATCCAAATCATTTGCTGATTTTAAAACATTCTTCTCTTCAACATAAGAAATCACGTTCTCATTAGCCATTGCTGCAACTTCTCCTCCAAAGATCACTTCATTACTTTTATTGCAAACTGATTTTTGAACTTCATCAGGATCAAAGGGGAATTTATCCCACTCCGGTTCTTTATCATACCTTGGTGACATCACGCCGGATCCCAAATGTGAAAGGTTTGATTGCAATGATCAATAGGAAAGAGATCATCATGCTCCTCTTGAACTATTGACTCTTTGAATGAGTCACTCCTCAACCCACTTGAACTGAAATCTTCATCTATAACTTTCTCCACAGATGTAGTTTGATAATCAAACCCACTACCACCCAAGTCACTAGCATTATATCGGATTAAAGAATCATCAAAGCTGGTTGCTTTGAATATTTTGTCATTCTTTTCTTCAATGAAATTATCTTGAGTAGATGTGTTGCTGATTTTATCATTAGTGCCCACATACATACCAAAGAAGTCTTCTTGGACACTTGTCATTAATTCTTCATATGGAATTGGCTCAGCAACAAGTAGAGAATTATCCTTCACTAAATCTTCAACAAGAGGAGATAAAAACACATCGGAATCACCATCAACAACCTCACTTTCGTAATGGTCATAAGCTGGTTCAAAGACACCATTAGTATTTGCTTCATCTTGCTCTTCTTCAACGTACTTATCCCACACAACTGTTCCACCAGCATCTTTTGAGAAGCCATTTGTCTCGAGATCTTCATTGCTTGAATCCTTATTAGGACTCAAGACTGCTGTAATGATCTTCTTACCATAATAATCTTCATTATTTCCCATCCCATGCAAGTCTAGGGATGTATTTTGGGACTCTAACTTAATCTCCTCATTTGCCAAGGTATCTTCATCAAGCCCACTTTCATTTTGAACCAAAATGTGCACCTTGCTTGTGTCTTCTTCAACACTAATTGACTGATTTTTCTCTTCAATTTGCTTACTTGTGGGCTGCAAACCACAAACAGATCCTTTTGCTTCTTCCTTCCTTGATTCTTCAACCATGGCAAGTTCTACTTCCTCTTTAATCATTTTTTTGATGTAGTTGACCATAGCCAACTTTCCAGGGTCATGAATCACCGCACAATTCAAAAACGTGTCAAATGAAACATCGTTCTTAAACTCATCTGTCATGCTCTGATATTGTTTACGGAGTATGGCAGCCTCATGTTCACATTGCCTCTTGAACTGGCATTCTTCCGAAGCCACAATCAAATCTGACTTCTCACGATTCCTGGACCTCAGAAAATGCAACATCTTAAGAACTTCTGAAAGCTAAACTGAACTTAGGTGAAGAATCTGATTTCTCTATCACTCATTTGTCAATTGACTCTGTCTTATTCACAGGATGGCAAGATCTTGGCTCTGATACCACTGAAATATGCCAACCAATTTTTTTCTTGAATTATCATAACACAAACCAACACTAGTCAACTGGATTAGCGTTAGCATCAAACTGAAAACCAAGCTTAAAAGAAACTCAACGCCAAGAATGCACACTCAATCCCAATGAAGGAAAGGTGTTGTCATCTGGCGGAGCAACTAATGAACAATACTTGAATTGAAACAAACTCAACGTCAAGAATGTGCACTCAAGATCCCATTGAGGGCGAGGTGCTAACATATGACGGAGTGATTAATTGAAAACTGAAACAATAGGCGGATAACCAGCCATGAGAATTTCCACGCTACCACTTGAACAGTGGGGGGAAAACATTACAATACAAAACTAATTCATCCGCTGCGGCGGGCATCCACTTATGAGTGGGAATTCGCCACTTTACAGTGGGTGACTAAAGAGAGATTAATTGTTCTTTCTCCACACTGGCGGTAAACCATCCAGGGGTTACAAATGTATGAAATTATAACAAGTAATTGCAGCAATAACAATGGTTGGATTAGTACTACTAAATCTCAACCTTACAATCAAGGAATCTGCAAATACAAGTATTACAATGATAGAGAATAATGCTAAGATGTAAAGAATGAATGCTTTACAATGTTTATCCCTCAAATGATGAAGTAAAGGCCAAAAACAGCAAACTAATGCAATCTGATATAAAAATCTGAGTTCTGGAAATTCTGATCAGCAAATAGAAAACACCATGAAATGCTCATAACTTCATCAATATACCTTCAAATTGACTGAAACCTTTTGCAAAGGCTCTCTAGGAGTATGGCGCCCAAGAACAAGTCATAAAACAGCATCAAATCCTCCACATTTATTTGGCATGAATCCCAATGTTCTCTAAGAAGGTACGACCTGGCTGGAAGGGCGATTTTGCTCTTAAAAATCAGGTTCTTTGAATTTAAGTCTCATCTTCTATGAGAAGGGTCGCCCAATGTCAACAATCACATAGCACAAATACCCAGAATGAAATAAAATTTACTCACAAAGCTGTATACAAAATTCACTTTCAGCTGTAGATGAACCAGCAACTCAAAAATGATAATAAACTCCAAAATTCTTCAACAATAGGCTCAATCTGCTAATCTGGATGAGAAGCAGCAATAAAACCAATTAGGTGTTGTCTTTCAAACACGAAATTGATTGGAATCTAGGAGGTAAGCATCCCTCGAAGAAAATCACAATGTCATTTCGACAGCATAACTTTAGCAATTAACAATGGATAATCAGCTCTTCAAACAGCAGCAATATATAAGCTTTAGTTGGCAAATGAAGCAACAAGAACTCTTCAAATTCCAAGAAGTTGAATCACTTCAACTTCCAAAAGGGACGCCACCTTTTTGCCTTTTACTTTTTGAAATAATAAAATATCATTCAACTTCCTTTTAGGCATCCATTTCAGATTGCAACAATAAAGCATTTATTAAATAATTAAATGCTCACTTGACCCCTTTATGTCCCCTTCTTTAAAACAACTTGAAGTCATCAAGCCTAGGCATGGGGTACAACTTCAAGACATGAAAATTGACTAAGTCTGAAACTCACCAAGGAGAAAACCAAACCCAAAGCCAAACTGAGACCGATGGATAACAAGATGACTTGAGTTGAACTGCCGATGATGCCACTGCCAAAATTAAACTTACTAAAAATAGCCATGCCAAAAATAGTAAGTTTACCTCAAAACCAATGAAAGTAGAACTGAGCGAAGCAAGACTTAATGAAAGTCAACAACCAACCATCAAAATTAGTATTTACTAAAAATAGTAAATACCTAAAAATGCCACAAACCTCCAAGCAAGGAAACCCTAATTTCACTTTTGATCAACCTACGGATTTCCGGAAATAGGCTATCAGTCAAAGAAGAGCGTATGGCCAAAATGGGGACATTACACCTCGATTCACATTCAACAAACTTTCAAAACTGACGAATTGGTGCAACATGAAGCTGAAACCATTCCGCAAAACAACTGCAAAGGAACATTTCCCAAGAAAACATCATCTGAGAGGTGAAAGAGGAGGGTGCCTTTTTCCAAAGGTGCTCTTTTTTCTCTAGAGATAGCCATTTCTGGAACTAACCAAAATATCACTGAAACTCTGACTGCGAGCAACTAGGTTATCTTCTGATCTAACGGAGACAGGCAACGGATAGCTAGATGTAACACAGACAAACTGAATATCTGAGATCACCAAATAGAGGAGATTAAAGGCCTCAAAAGCTCAAGTGCCTTTTTGAAAAAGTGCTCTTTTGCTGTATTCACGACCTCGAAATCAAGATTCAACCTTGCATTTGCCTCCTCGTCTCAACTTCTCAGCAATTCAGATTGACGCGCAAAAGGGTGCAACGCGGAGCTGGACTGAGCGTGAAACAAAGGTCAAAGGTGTCATTTAATCTAAAACTTCCGTTTAGGCCCTCAAAAAGATGGGCACCCTTGGGATAGACTGCTCGTTTTTGCTTCCGGTGTTAGTCATTTTCTTGTTCTTCTCGTTTTTTGCTGTATCTCCCATAACTCGAGCAAAACAAGTCCGTTTGACAAGCTTGATAGCTCGTTGTGAAGCTGGTGAGATCCCGGACAAATGTTCGTGGAAGTGAGAAACCCTAAAAACAGGATATGGGCCCCTAAAATCAAGGGAGCCTTTTTCAAAAAGTGCTCTTTGCTCCAGAGTAAGAAAATTTTGATGATTTTCCTTCAGATTTTGGATTTTCTCAAAACTCTCCAGTATTAGATTGATATCAAACTGACATAAGCTTCATATTCAAAAAGCCCAAACATGACCTTTTGACATCACTTTAACAAAGTTAAGACTATATTTAGCAAAATGCCTTAGTGAAGCAAAAAAAAAAATTGGTTTGGGTACAACAAAGCCCAGTTGTGAATCCTGTATGAATTCGCTAGTAAGAGGATTTGGGTTTTTGTCCAAACCTTTGATTGTGGAACTCGAGGGTTTTTGTCCTCAAGCCTCTTGCAAGCTAAGCTCTCCAAATTTTTGACAATCCCCATAAGACAGTAATTCGACAAGATGATCAAATGATTTGTCCTCAATTGTAATGACCCACCTGGGCTTCGGATCATTTGATTTTTCAATTTACTCCTTTATTGGATTGACAATGTAAACATGTCAACAGTAACAAGCCACAAAATTATCTACTTCCAATCTTAAATATCCAAGAATAATGTTCCTTGATTTAAAGAGTATTGATTAACACTAGTATATTAATATGGTTATGATATGAATTAAGGAATCTGGTAGAAATAGTATTTTAATAATGGTAATATGCCATGTAAATATAATGCTGTTTTTGATAGGTTAATTGAGAACCATGCATTGTTGCAAGAGGCTACACCTCTTAAATTGCTATTTTTGAACTTATCTCTTTATACATGCAATTGTATAATGGATGCTATTTTTGATTTATGCTATTTAATGATGCATCTTGATTGGTTGGATTGCTGGCTCCCTAGGAGCACGTAAAATCTGAGTCTTTTAAGGGAATATATCTGCACACTATTCAATGCCTCTACTCACAGATGTCAATCTGAATTTATATCTTTTCATACCTCTCCATCAAGAGTGGCGATCCCTCATAGTAGGCATATCTTTTTGTTCATCCCTTGTCATTTATATCACTGCTGCCTTAGGAACATAACTACTGTCTTTTCATCTTTAATATAGTCGTTGCACTCTTCTTAAATAATCACTGCTTTATACTTGGACATAATTGCATCTTTTATAGTAGTTAAATACGCTGCCTTCTTATTGTTAATAACATAGGCGATTATAATATGTTTATTGATAAGCCTTAGTCACTTAACCCTTTTGATCGCTCCATTTCTTTAATCACTGCTCTATAATCAATAAAAGAATCGATGCATTTCATTCACATATACAATCGTTGTTCTCTTCACAGTTAATCGAGTTATCTATTCCCGTAATTGAAATCACTGCCCACTTCATGCAGTAGCGTTTAGTTTAGATTCTATTATTCTTTTATGCTTGGCTATGTATTTATTCATTAACGGAGATTGGCTGTTTGATTGCTGTTGTGTGCCTTTGTCTTAAGGAAGATACTCCCATGTCAGTGCTAGTGCATTGTAATGAACAAGGAGTGGCATGATAGTCTTTGAAAGGAGCGCCTAACCTCAAACGGCTTCCAGGATATATTCACAGCCTCCAAGGAATATACGGTGATGGCTTAGTATCGCAAGGGCCTCATCATTTGTGTGGCTGCAATAAATGAACCGATTGATTCTTTGTTTGAAGTCAAACCAATGTATCTCCTGCCCAATGGTGATTCATAATTGCAACTACGGATCTTGCCATATCAAAGGCGGCACCGTCGATAGGAGTAAGGAATATGTCACTCTAGGCTGCGCTTAATATTGATATTATGGCTTTCCCAAAGACTTCATCTGATGACGGCTGTGTTTATCTTTTCCCTGTATGTCCTATATTCTTCAAGCTACGCGATTGGTCATTATGCTCTTCTCACATATTGCAGCTAGTAATAAGGGAGTGGCTTTAATTATTTCCATGGCTCCAACAAATGCGATATAAATTAAATCTTTATTGTTTTAGTCTCCATGTAGATTCCAATATCGACCACTCTTTAATTCCTCCGTTTCTTTCATTGAGACTCCCGTGCCTTGTCTCTTTTTCCAGCAGCTCACAATATATTCTTTCGTGTGGGTTTGAAATTGGCTCTATTGCGATAGCTTCCAGATAAAACACGATAACTCCAAATTATTTAGTTGCTTGTATTAAAGTCCAGAATCATCGATTTCTTTGCTGCATAGATGACCCAGTAGATATATGTTTTTCCACCCATATTAATACTTGGAAGGTAATTGATTACTTCAACCATTGAATAAGGTTAGCCGCATTATAACCGTAATAGCTCCATGTCCAAATAAGATTTCTATACTATGTAATGGTTTCATAATTGCATCGATCAATTCATTAATGCCCACTACTATTTAATTAAATTGATCACCTATCAGAACAGGACATTACACCAACCCTTTTTAAAAGCTTAGCTCAATTTCTAGAAGATTCCTTTTAATTAATAAAGTGACTTTTATATATTTTTTTATTTGAGTCACTTTAATATAAATGTCCCAAATATTAATTTTGGACAAAAATAATATTTAATTAATTAAATTAATTAAATATTGTCCGGTTGAAAATTGGGGACATTACACTCTTTGAATGGCTTGCTTCAAACCCTCCTATTGCTCCTCTTTTTTCCTCTCACACAAATCTTGAAATGAGTCAAAATGGTGGACCTATTTCCCTTTAGGGTGAGCTGGGACATAGGGGCCCACAAAAACATAAACAAAATGTTTTTTTTAAAACTTCAGTGAGTTTTTTTTTTAAATCAAATGCCTACTGTTGAGGATGAGGATGGTTGACCGTCCATTGGATGGTTGGGGGATGTCCTAGATGTCCCCTGCCATCCCCAGGATGGCCAAATGCCCCTGGCGGCAGGCATCGCCACCCCTTGTTTTTCGAGATGTTTTTGGTGGATTTGTGCAAATTAGCTATGCCTAGGGGACATCCCTTGGCCGTCCTCGCATCCTTGGGACATCCTTGGGATAGGGATGGGGGTTTTAGTCCCAAGGACGTGTCCCCGGGTAACACATAAATTTAGAGAATATCAAAGGCTTTATGAATGGATATCCCTTTTACATGTTTTATTTTTCTATGGAAGTTGATTATTTACTCTCTCGATTGATTGAACTTAGGAAGTTTTATACAAAATAGGTTTGAGATGCAATACCTGTTGAACTCATCTCCTCTTACACAAGTTCAGCTTGTTGCAGAAGCTGAAAAGTGTTATATCTTTTGTTGCTTCCTAGACATTCACAATGCTTTGGATACTATACTTGAAATAGTTTTGTCCAGAAATTTGATATTTGCAGAACTAAGATGAAACAGTGACCATCATGATGACTTTATATAAGAGTTAAGGGACGGTTCTATTCTTTATTGAGGCATACATGTCATATCAATAACCTTTGCGTTCAAGGAATGATGCTTGCTCTCACCAGTACTCTTTGGCTTTTGTGTTGATAAGATTTCAATACTAGATTTGGAATCATTTATGTACAGCTTTGACATTTGCATATCTTAGGAGATATTCACACTGTTGACTACTATATGAAAGTAATGTGAGATGGCTTTGAACCTTTCAGGATGTACTGATTCTATCTGCATTACCATTATGGTCAAGATAGGATGCACACTGTCATTCATGCTCTTTGGGAGTATTGGCTGATTTGAAGCAGCAGTCAATAAAGATTACTTTCTTCAGATTATTTCAGTTAATGGAATGTCCTCATCTCTATATGCTATTTCCCTCATGTAAACATGATCTTTGCCAAATGATGATCCACATCTTCCTTTGCTTCCTCCTTGCTGTCCCTCAAAGCAGCAGTTACTTGGGTGACCCAAAATATGTTTTGGAAATCTACTGCCCATTTTGCAATAGAGCATGAGAAAAACAGTGATATTAACCTTCATTGCCTGCAGAATTATCCAATGAATGTTGACAGATCTCCAAATTGGTCTGTAAAATCCGGTTTCCAAACAGAGCTAAGGTTATGCAAAATGGAAGAGCAGGCCTAGGTTAGGAATTTGTTGGCTTAAATTGCACTGAATGCTGGATTTGAAAACGGACAGCTATGCACAGATAAACTGCTCTTCAAATTAGGAGGGGAAGCTCCCTCTTGCTGATGGTGTTTGAAAGAAAGTAAACTAAAACTAAGTTGCCTATCTTTTTGGATCAGCTTAGAGCACAAGGTTTTTTAAACACAAACGCCGCAGCTGAGATTTTCTGATAAGAAGTTCAACTATGACTAACTTAGACTAAAGACGTTCCTAACCTCTCAAGTAATAGCAGAGCAAGAGAAGTTAGAAATTAACAAGGCAGATTTTCTGACAAAAATACTTTAACAATCTCTCTCAACAAACACCTACACACTTCACTGTAAGCTGAAATAAAGATTATGAAAGCATAACATAGATAACGGAAATCTGAGATTTTAGACCAAGGCAAAAGAGGCTCATGATTTTATTACTCAAATCTCTAAAACAAAACTCCCTTCTAACATGCCTTGAATAAGAAATTGCAGCTAAGGAGGCTTGCAAACTTATTCTTAACACAATAGAAAACAACAATCTCACTAACTCCTTGTTGGCTAAAGAGGCTCAACAATTTGCTTATCACAATACAAATGAACAATACTTGAGCAACAAATAGAAGGCACAATAGGCTCAGTTTTGTTCTCATACACGGTTAAAGAAAACAATGAGCAAAGGCTCTTATTTATAGAGAAGCAAGGAGTAGGGAACCCTAAAATCTCCTTGCTTTCACAATCTAGGGCTTGCTCAGCAAGCAAGCTTTATTACTAAATCTAGAAACAAGATAACAACTAAAACCCTAAAAAGCAGAAAAAGCGGGAAACGCCAACTATTACATCTTATCTTCTTTCTATCCTCAAAGAATGGATAAGGATGATTCCAAGAATAGAAAGAAAGCGGGAAAGAAAGCTTCTAGAAGAAAGCTGCTTTAAAGCTCGATCACATCCGCTAGGAAGTCTGAGATTGTGTCCCGGTTCGGTGCATCTATACCATCAACAGCAAAACACCGCTTTTCAAGAATATCTTCGGCATCGCAGAATATCCAGAAACTTTCAACTTACTACGCTGGCTGAACTTTACGACATCATCAAATATGACTGCCCTTCCGCCAATCAAGGTAACTATGAATAACGGTTGAACCCATTTTGCACCCTCTAGCCTGAAGATATAAGAAATCCATTCTAAGATCAACGAGAGGGGATCTCTAGTGATAAATTCACTGGCGAAAAGGAGAGCCTGGAACCAATTTTGCCCGTGAGTATGAATTCGATATCTTCATAGGTTTTAATTTTGAAAACATGACGCTCTCTCCAAGCAAGGATTTGCCTTTTGTGCTCCTTTGAAACCGCTGAACCGTAGGCTGTGTCTAAATCAGCAATGATAATCTCATGCCTAGGTTTTACTTCAGCCCATGTTTGTTCAAATCCTTGGATGCTTTGACGAAGTTTATGCGCATTCTCTCTCAACTGGAACATCCGAGCCAAGATCTCCTTTCCTCTGACAATGAAGCTCTCAATCCATTCCTGAGTCTCTTTCCCACATATGACCAGCTGTCTTAACTGATGGTGATCAGCTGGTGTCTCTAAGACCTGGGGCAGCAACTGGGTTGCTTGTGAAGAACCACGAACAAGGTTAGAGATGAAAAGCCTAAGTTGCTGATTTTCAGCCTTGAGGGCTGCCTTGTCTTCTCCATCTTTAAGCACTCTTTCATGTAGGTTTTCGGATACAACTTTGAAGAGACTCAAATCTGCATGTCTGGTATTTCTACCAAGATTAGCCTTGACCATTACAAAATCATCCATGTTCACCTCATCTCTATTCTTATCTTCTCGAGGCACAGCAGTCTCTACGACAATCTCGTTATCAGGATTCCTATCAAAGTGAACTTGCTTCTTTGCCTTCTTCTTAGGAGGTTCCTGATAAATATTATCGAGATCATCAACACTCAGTTGATATGAAGGTCTTCTCCTAACCCTTCCTAAGGAGTTCTCAAGCCAAGACACCGTAGTATCTTTACTAACTTCCTCAGGAGGTACTGCTGCGATCTCTTCATCATCTTCGATATCAAGATCAATATGAATTGGTGACGAACCCGTCAAAGGTACAGGAACATGTGTTGAAGGTGGCTCCTCTGCTTCATTCTGAGGTATGGGCTCATCAAGAGGAACTTCTGAATCAACTGTAGGCCGTTCCTGTATGACTATGCCTGAGAAATCCAACCTTCTTTTTACATTTTTATTCGATCTACTGCCTTTGATGCCATCTTGAGACTGACTTTTACCCTTTCCTTTTGACTGTGCTGTAGAAGAAGAGGGAATTATCCTTGGCGGCTCTGCTACTGGAATAGAGTTCTTCCTTTTAAGCACTAAGAAAACCTTACTATACTCAATGACTTGTCTTGTTCTGTCTTCAACTGAAAGAGATTCCTTGTTTGCCCAATTAACTTGTGGAAGAGGCTGATCCTCGATTCTTTTCTGAGTGTACATTGGTAGAAGAACATCTTCATCATCATCAGAGAGCCCTTCTATATCTTCATTTAAGCAATCTTTCATCTGATGGAGAGTTAACCTGCTGTAGTTACGCCTTCGCACTTCAAACTCATCTGCACAGTTAGCCCAAAAATCTTCAAGTGCGGGTATGTGATTGTAATTCTTCTCCAACCGGCCAGCATAGACACCATGAGGATCAAATGACCGCCTCTCACTATAGGATTTGAGACCGAATTTATCTAATTCTTCTCCAATTGTCCTGGCATCTGCAGCAGTCCTGCATGTATAAATACCCAACCCTAATGGAAAGTGAAGAGAGGGTTTCTTTCTATTTCTCAAGACTGTGTGGACACCGTGAGCTTGCCTCAAGAATTCCATGAAGATAACCTCATCTGACGGATACCTTGGCAACATTAGCGGGGCACCTGAATAACCATAAACCCTGAGATAGGTAAAGGTAGGAAAGTGTATAAACCAATCTGCCCATTCCGCCATTGCTGCCCTAGCAACTAAAGATATGCGGACGTGCAATTCATTGTCTAAGTCACGCACTGTGTACATCAAGAATGCCTCGTTCACCCTTTTGTAGTGGTGCAACGACTTTGTGAACTCCAGCTGAGGATAATAATTATATATGTGTTGAACGCTCAAAGATCCCTCGGTGTTCAATCCTCTGAATTGACCTTGATAGGCCACCAGGTAGACTAGATATGACACCATGTGAAATACATGAAACTGGAAAGATTCTGTTATTTGTTGATGTAGGCAGTCACTAATCAAAGTAGGCCAGTCATAAAACTCGATTTTCTTCATAATGTGAGGTATGGCATAAAACATCCAAGGTTGGAACTTGGTGGCATCCTCAGAACCAGTGACCCTGTTGAGCAAAGTGATGATGATAGTAACCCTGCCCCTTGAACTCCCTCGCCCTCGGCTACTCTCCTCCTTGGGCACAATTTTATGTTTTTCTTTCATCCATCTCCTCGCACCTTCTTGCTGTATTTGTTCATGCATATTCCATATCTTTTCACATTCATCCCTCGAAAGAAAGTTACACTTTCGAAATACTGGGAATGGAAAACACTTTCACCATATCAGTCAGACCTGAAATCAACTCCGCCATCCGCCGTGACCGATTCCCCTAGTAGCCGTGGGTTGTAATGCTTTAATGCAAGCGATTAATAACTCAAGGCCTGAACTGACATAGGAAATAGATGTCACGAGGAGTCTGTGAATACCTGTGTTCCCGATTGAAGCGTTGCCTGCTCTCTCCAAGGCGTGTAGGTCGAACACCGGCTTGACATGATGCAAGTCTGTCTCAGTTGTTTTGATGTAATTATGAAAAAGTGCTGATTCGGACTTGAAAACATTAGGAGTGTACTCCATTTCAGAAAACTTGAAGAATGACTGTAAACTCGCCTTGGTTCAGACAAGTCTTGTGCAATTTCTATTTTTAGAATGCTGATTTTTGTGCTTCAACGGATGAATTTTTGAGAAATTTTTCTGAGATATGGGTTTTGTTCAGAATGACGATACAAGACAACCCAGATCGTTCGTTTTTGAAAATCTTGAATTTTGACTGAAAAAGCAGCAAACCATAATTTCTTCAATTTTTCCCAAAGCTTCGTATCCGGGTTTTGTTCGTAATATCGCTAGAAATGGACCTGTAGCTTGATTGGATTTGCAAAACTGGACGCTTGATTGAAAAAGCAGCCAACCCTAGGATTTTGGAAAGTCATATGGGGTTTTCTTCTTAAGACTCATTGAAAGGGACCTTATGGTTGAATTTAATGCACCGAGGGCTTAACGGGACATGCAAGATAAAAAACACTTGCTGCAACTTGATGAAGTTCTTGGAAAATTCTTCAAGATTGAGGCAAAAAGACCCAGATGATTGAAAAATGGAATGCCTTAGTCTTCTTCTTGAAAAGTTTGATCTTCTGGAACAAAAAGCTTGAAAGAACAATAGTTTATGCTTGCTGGTCTGAAAAATCTGATGTAAAACCAGCAACTATGGATTCTTAAATCACAAAAATTTCTCAAACTTGCTGCTCCAACTTTCTCCTTTTGACGCACCGCAAAAATAATGAAAATACATTGAAAGTGAAGTGTTAAATAGACTTAGGTTTTGATTTATATTTTGCTTTTTTTTTTCTGCTTTTTATTTCAAAACTTAAACTTCATCCTGCTTTGGGATTTCATCCTTCTCTTTTCACAATTTTGAAATTTTGAAAATCTTCAAAAATCTTCTAAGGCATGAAGATTTGGGCGCCTTTCTCCAAGAGGGGCGCTCAACTTCACCAGACTTAGTCAAAATTTCCACTTTTTCAACTTTTCTTCATTTTAACACGCCACTTCGCCACTGATTTCCCGTTGATAGGTTTACCCGACAGGTGAGCTGAGTGGTTCACTGCGGAGCTGGACTGATTTTGAAGAAGATGTTCTGGAGGCACCTCCTGCTAAAAACTTGATTTCGACCTCCGAATTCACGGGAGGCTTTTCCTTCTAGGGGCGCCCAGTTTCTTCAGTGTTAGCCATTTTCCTGATTTCCAAGTTCTTCATTAACTTCTCTTCCGCAGACGATCTCGTTAAATCTTGAGCTCCGGGCGTCGGATTGCTGAATGGCTGTGCTCATCGCGAAGCTGACGAAGAATGAAGGGGGGTGCTCTGGAGGCACATTTGTCAAAAGTGGATTTTTACCCTTCAAAAGGTTGGGCGCCTATCTTGGCTGGGGGCGCCCAGTTTACCAACACTTAGTTTATTTTTTGATTTTTTTACTTTTGCTTTGAATTTCTCTTTTTACCTCTCGTCGGACCTTCTGTTCAGCCTTTTGAATCTGATGACTGCGAGCTCCGTTTGTCTTGCTGAATAGCTCACTGCAAAGCCAGTTGAATTCTGAAGACATCTCGTTGTAACTTCGACTGCAAATTCCTCTGTTTGCACCCTTGAAAAGTTGGGCGCCTTTCTCTTCTTAGGGCGCCCAGTTTCTCCAGACTTAGAAAAATTCTTAATTTATTCAACTTCAAGTTTCAGATTTTCACTTCATACCTTCTACTTTGACTTGAATTTGCCGGAGACTGGATCATCGGATGCTCTGACGGGGATATCCATCGCGAAGCTGACTGAACACTGAACAACTTCCATTGGAGACTGTAACCCTAATTCCTTCATCTGGCACCCTGAAAAGGTGGGCGCCTTTCTTCAACTGGGGCGCCCACTTTCAGCAGACTTAGAAAATTTTCATGACTTTTCACTTTTCTTCCTCGATCCTCGTGCATGTTCATCATTTCACTTTCTGCTGGAAGTTTTGAATGCTAAAATTAACGCCCGGCAGTCGGATGACCTCCATTGATGACCTCGAATTCGTATATGCTTTTGAAAAGCTCTACTAGGACCCCGTGAGGGAAAAATCGATTATTTTAAGACTGGGATCGCACTGCAAATTGACACGACATATTTGAGCCAATCAGTTCGGACCTCGTCGGACCAACTTTCTATTTTAGAAAATTTTGCCAAGATCCGCTTCAAAAGAAACCCAGAAACCTGTAAACTTTATTATTTCAGAAAATTCTCAAAATAGTAGTTTTCCAAATTTAGGGATGAAAAACTGAGATCCGGGTTTTGTAGATTAAGTTGTTCTTAGCAGACCCAGATCGTCAGATTTTGAAAATTTAGCGTTTTAACCCCTCGTGCAAGACATGCACACCCAAATTCTGACCTTTTTGACTGATTTAACAAGACTTTTACTCATTTCTTATAAGTGTAACAAAAATTTTAATTTTGGGGTACAACAGAATTTTAGTTATCTAATCTAACTTAACTTATTTCTAAACTCAGCCACCAGTCAGCTAATGCAATCACCTCTAAACCTCTGTTAGTTTTTGTTTATTTCAATGTTGATTGCTGATTATGCACATAACATTGATATGATTGCTATTATTTTAATATTCTATACAAACTTTTCCAATACAAACTTCATCCATATTCCCAAAAGATATGGCATTTCCCACAACTGCATGTGTATCCATTTTCTGATAATTTAGCTTGAAGTTGTGCTTGGCACTCCTTTATACTTTATATTCTCAATCAAAGACATTAGATTTCCACAGTCCATATCTAGTTGAATTTTCTGCTTTTGGATTAAATTGTGTGTTTGTTTTTGGATCCAAAAACAAACAAACACACAGTTTAATCCAGAAGCAGCAAATTCAACTTTATATTCTCCTATTAAGCATTCACTAGTTATTAGTAGACATGAATAAAATCTTGCTTTTCATCTTCTGATGTTACAAGGGTTGTCATATACCTTGCGCCTCAACCATATTATGACATTGTTTGTGGGATTAACTTAATGATCATTGACAACCTAATTAATGGTCGGCTTTTCTAAATCAAATAAAAAGTTATTTCTCCTAGAGCATTATGCATGATATAAAGTTGAATGATTCAGTCTTCTGAAAAAAGTTATTCATTTTTGAGATACTGTAGTCTATGACAAGCTTATCATGTTTTAGGAAATACTGAATTGGTCTTTTGTATATTGTGAATTTAACAGGGAGATATTGATTGGGACAAAGGGGGTCGGTTTCATGCCCGGCGCATACTTTTAGATCCGTACTCAAAGTTTGTTGCTCCATTTGTGTTAGGGCAAGGTTAGCAAAGCTGACTAGTATTATAAATTGACTTATCCTAAAGTTGGATTGTTTCGTCACACTAGATTCATTTGTTTCCAAACTTATGACTGATATCTTCTAGATTATTGAGAGATACCAGAAGTGGGTTGTTTTTTTGATTGCAGACAAGTCTGCATCTCCTGCAAGTTATCTTGGTTGGCTGATTGAAGAACCTCCATTTAACTGGGATGGAGATATGCATCCTTGGTAATGTTTAGATTTCTGTTATGCATTTTCTCCTAATGAGATTGCATCTTTCCTTTTTGAGTAATCAGCCATACTTCTTCGAAGGGCTTATATCAAGCTCGCTCTTAGATTGGTAGCAACTAACTATTATATATAGTCAATGGAATAATTTTGGCTAGCTTTGATCGTCACAATAGAGGAATACATTTTACAATTGGTAAAGGAATTTCCACTTGGATTTTGTCTGCTATATTTCATAACTTAGAAAGTCTTTTCAAAGTGAGACAGATTCATGCTTTTATGAAATGAGATATAAATTGTAGGCTAGGCTTTTGTGACATCAGAGGTGCACGGAAGTAATGCATTTGCGTATAATAATTCATTTTTAAGAATAGTCTTGAAATCTTGGTATAAGTGAATAAATTTGGTTTCAAAGTGAGCAATTGTAAAATTTGGTTGCAAAATTGTCTCTTAGCTCAGATGTATACAGTATTAATGGAGGTAGCCTCTCCAAAAGTGGTTATGTATTCATTGTACATGGAAATAAGGAAAAGCAAAATCGTGCGTTCAATGAGGTCATGAACATAGTAATAATGTGAAGGAGTAATCATGATTGGTTGAAGTGTTCTGTAAATAATTTAGAAGTTATAGTTGAACTCACAATATCATAACACCTATTTGTTGCGTGTAATGTCCCCATTTTTGGCGAGCATCGGAGTCCGTAAGAATTAGCCTATTATACGACCCTCGTAGGCTGATGGGATGGATAAAGGGTCTTGTTGGAGGTTGGCTTAGCTTCAGTTGGCAGTGTTTGATCAATTGGCTTTCGTTCGGGCTCGTTCGGACACTCCTTGCAGAAGTTGCTATTTTTAGCAGTTATTGGCAGTCAGCGTGGGACCCCTGCTATTTTTAGCAGTATGGATTTATGACGTTCAGAATCACTTCCTTTGTCGACAGCATCAGGGGGCTCGAGCATCGGGTTAATAATGAGCGAGATATTAATATTTAATTGAATTAATTAAATATTAATTAATTGGAGATTATAATATAAAGCTATAATATTTAATTATAACTTAAGTGATTCAGTGAAGGGGGTCGCCCATCATCACGAAGGGGCCAATTTGTTAATTATATTTTATTATAAAAATTACGCTGAAGACTATTGAAAGATTAGAATTAAAAGTTCGAAATATTTTAATAATCCCTATCTTTAAGGAAATAGCACTTTTCAATGAATAAAGGGGTTTTGCATTGGGAATTGAGCCATTATGACATTTTGTGAATTGGAAATTGATCAAGACTTCGTCAGAGAATGGAAGCTTTAGGGTTTCAGTCTCGAAACATTGGAGAACGAGCCATCTCCAGTGCGAGCGATTCAGAGGGTGTGAGATATCACCTGATTTATTGCCAGGCAGAGGAATTTCTTCATCCAGAAGAAATTACAGAGCTTCACAGAAGTTTTCTTCATCAGGGTTTCAGAGAGATATTCATCCAGGAAAGTTTGCTACATTGAGGCGCCATTTTATGGAGATTCTGGAGATCGCAGTAGGAGCCGTACATTTTATTTTATTTGCTGCTGTTACCAGTACACAGCCGTACTTGCTGCAGGCCGTACTACCTTCATTTGGGCCGTACAATCTTCATGGTTTCAACTAGCACTTCACAGAGGAAGTATTTAACTAAGGCGCATATTTACTTCATATTTGGAGATCCAGAGACTGGCCGTACCATTTATTAATCATTTGCTGCTGATATCAGGGCCGTACTGTACAGTACCAGGCTGTACCATCAGCAAAAAGGGCGTACCTTCAAGATAAAGAAAAAACGCCTGCCATCCTTTCAGTCTATCACCATCAGCAAGTGCGTCTATGCTTTTAGCATTGATCTGGGTCATCTGACAGAGGGGAAAAGAGTTATTCGATGCTGCTGTATCAAATCGAGGGTTTTATCATCTTGCTGCGATTACCAGGTTCTTCATTAAATATTCATTGCTTCTTTAGGTTGCATGTTAGTAGATCCTCTTTGTAATCAGTTCAGAAGGCAAATAAATGAACAAGAATCAGTATTTCCATTAAATGCTATTGTTTCCAAAGTTATATGATTTTTATAGAATTTATCTTTAAATTATTGCAAAGTCGCCATATTGCATTTTATGCACAAAAACCCCAGAAATCACAAAAAAACCTAAAACCTTCAGAAAATCATCAAAACAGTCAGATACAGAGAAAACGGGGAAACTAGGGTTTCTACAGTGGTATTAGAGCTAAATCCTGCCATCCTGAGGGTTTAGCCATCATATGCAGCCAGAGGAGTTTGGTTCATACAGGTACTATTCTCGCAGACGAGCCTTGATTGAAAGGCAACGAAGTTTGAGCAGGCAGTCAGGTAACATGGCTGACAGGAATGACAGGTCTGATAGAACAGTTAATCTGAGAACAGAGATTCCACATAACCACAAAGACCAGGACGATGCAGAGGTTTTGCATGCACTCAGAGATCTATGTGCAGGTCAACGGCAATCAAATGGTGTATTACAGAAGTTGGCAGTTGCACTTTAGAGATTGGGTACTCCGAGGAGACCGTCACCACATCGTGACGATGACAGGAGTGATGCAGGTTCACGGAGAGCTCCTAGGACAGTGTCACGGATAGCAGATAGGCCTACTAGGCCCACTTTCACGAGACAGGAGCCCGATGAGGTTATAGCAGGTGAGAAGCATGAGGGTTTGTTCGCTGGTACACTTAGGGCAGTGAACGACGAGTGGAAGTTAGCACCACCTGAGGCCAGCAAAAGGATTACCATTGACAGAACACCACAAAACACAGAAAGAGAAGTGATTAGCATGTTCCAGGAGTATAGCATTCTACCTCAGAAAATTAAAAAGGAACTTCCTTTCATGAGTTACATGGATTTGCACCCGAGTCTTTGTCATAAGAAAGAGTTTGCAAAGAAGAAATATCTCACAATAGCTCATGAGTTGTTTACACATGAGAAGGATGGAGGATCTATGCATAGGGACGATACAACTCTCATCAAAATAATTTGGTATCTTCAAATTCCTATGAAGTATGCAGAAATTTATGTGATGAATTTGATAGACGTGCTGATTCTATACAAGAAAACACTAGCACAGCTTTGGGTAATGATTTACCTACATCGTCCTTGCAAGAGGTGACTCAAGAAGTTTCTACTATGGAGGCTACTTCTGATTTTTATGACAGCGATGATGAAACTTCGCGTGAGCATGAGACAACAGCGGTTTCACATATGCAAAGTAATCCTATTGAGTTGTCACATGAAGAGACTCAAGAGTTGGGTACTAGTGATGCATTTGGTGTTGAGAATTTATGTCATGGTGAGTCTGATTTTCCGGATCAGACCTTTGAAAACAAACTAGAAGATTCTTATGTTGATATGGAATCCCAGGATCATGCTTTGGATGGGCATGCAGTTACTTTGGGAGTAGAAGCGTGTGAAAATACTGTCATACCAGCAACTTCTACCTTGTCAGTTGAGCCATCCTTTGAGGTACGAAGCAGCAGTACCTTAGATGTTGAGGTGTGCATGGATGAAAGCACACATGATGCTGCTTATCATGAGGTGAGTGATGACGAATCAGCGTCATATCATAGTGCATATTGCGAACCGGAAAACTTGTATGGGGGTCATAAGCTAAAACTCATCATTTGGTTGGGCAACCATAAGGAATGATAATATGATTGCCACAACCTTGGAGCATTTTGATGTTGCTCGCTGCATGTTGGTTACCTATGGATCGAGTACCCTATGACAAAAAGATACGGATAGTGGTTTTTCCCTGCAGATACATGCACTTCGAGAAGCAATTGGAATGATGGAACAAACTACCTAAACTACTTAAGGGACAGGATTTCCTTTCGAGTGGGATTGCATTTGTTATGATGCATTGAAGGGAAAGGAAGAGCAGATTGATGAGCTCACTCATGCGCTCGAGGTGACTATGGACTCATTGCAGAGCACCCAATTGGCCCTTCAAGAGTCACAGTTACAGATTGAGAGGCTTACCGTGGCGTTGAGTTTGGCACAATCTTCACCATCTTTTGATATAGTTCAGATTTCTATGGCAGCGGTTGGTGAGGAGCATACACCCATGGTTCATAGCAGTGAGGGATATGTTGAGGATGTGGTTACATCCATCACGGTCACAAGTGCAATTGATACAGATGGGATGAGTGCACCGGTTGAGAGTTGCAGTGAGCCACGCGTTGCACCAGGTTCTCTTGAGATTAGTCCCATGATAGGTGATGCAGGGCAGATCATTGATAGTTCCTGTGACATGGTTGTTGATTCACTAGAGAGTTGTGTAACAACCCTCGACACTTGTCCATCTTCACAGGAGATATTCAGAGTCTCATCCAGTTGGGAGATTGGTACTTATGTTGATTTGTTTCCCTCGCCTGAAAGCAAATCACTCATTTCATCCGATGCAGTTGACTATGATCGGCAGCTGGTTGAGCCAAGTCAGGAGTACAATTCAATTTATTATTCCAGCGATTCAGAGATGGATGATTCAGATCAGTATGGAATGATTGTGCAATGGTAGAATAATCCAT